>JAUUDY010496957.1:0-10654 GCA_032361765.1 Panulirus inflatus | reverse complement strand
TTCACACATCACCATCCAGTAACACTTGTTTACTAATGGTGTCTTTGCTTCATCTCTTTTCTGTATATCAACTGACTGTTCTACGTCTTCTATCTCATTCTTGTATCTCACCTGCAGATGGTTTTCTTTAAAGTGAGAAGTTTTTTAAAACTGTACTTTGTTTTGTTTGAGATGATGATTGAGGCACATCTAAGGTGACTTTTCACCCACAATTTAACATCACAGTATGTGTCAGATAATTTTCTGAATAAAATCTTTCATGGTTTATTTGAATAATCAATTGTAATATCCAGACACAGAACACAGAGTTTTTAAGTAAATGTAAACCCTGTATTCAGATCCTTTCTTTGGATAATACTCCGAACCTTGAATCCTGTAGAAAATACATTGTGTAAGGTGAGCCTTGTAACTTATGAATCTAAAAATTCTCTTTAAACAAGAGGAAAGCACATTTCTAACCAGAACTATCACACACCCTCCTGTTGGTAATTCTTTAGCTAAACTGTCATGACAAATAATGCTACAGTTATGTTACATATACAAAAAGAAAAACATGACTATAATGTGCCCAAGAGAGGTGTATGGAAAATTTTATTAAAATCATTTGCTTAGTTGTTACTCCTACATCAACATCAATGAGATTAAAGTGGCCTCCACTTAATTGCAAGCCTACCTGCCAAGTGAGTTTCGAACTTCTGTAGTTGTCACGAGGACACTCAACCTTCCAGGATAAGGTGGGCTAGGTAATCAAGGGCAGATGCCCTTACTAACTTAGCTTAGCAAAAGAACTACATGATGGGAGAGCAGTGATGAATGACTCAGAAAGGGCTCAGATGGCTTCAGTCCTATGGGGTTTCATCAGGCAAAAGCGGATCTCCACTCTTCTTGACAGAGGTGACTTGAAGCTCATGAAGTGTCTGTTGCCTTCCTGATGGGCCCTGAAGATACCACAGTTAAACTGTTAAAACTTTTGTAAGGTCTGAAATTAACAATTTGGAGAGAAAAATCAAAGGTTGTGGTATGATGGTGGAAAGCTGAAATTAGGTTAAGGTGCTTTCCATGCACAATCTACCTAACACAACATCAAAGAAAGGCAGAGCTACAATTCAAAAGGATGATTTATGATAGATCCTCTTATCATGGGGCATGATTTTCACATCATGCCTAGAACACTGCTAAATGAAAATGTAGCAAAATGTAGCAAGACAACTCTAATGATCTTACCCACTTCTTAAATGCTGACCAAACTTATGGGAAAACTAGTTTACTGTTCAACAGTACAGTTCCTTGCAGATCATTCAACAGTCAACCCTTGAATGGGGTATTACTGGATTCCAGTTGGTTGTTGTTATGCTGCCAGCAGAAAGTCACCTTTAGGTGAAATTGTATAAATATCAATGGATGAAGAGGAGTACAGTCTCACCAAAGAACTTCTCACTCCTATGAAGTCCACCTTTTCCCTCCAAATGATTGTAGTGCAGCCTTGAAGTTAACCTTTGAATGGGGTATCACTGGATTCCAGTTGCTTGTGATTATGCTGCCAGTGGAAAGTCACCTTTAGGTGAGATTGTATAATTATCAATGGATGAAGAGGAGTACAGTCTCACCAAAGAACTTCTCACTCCTATGAAGTCCATCCTTTCCCTCAAAATGATTGTAGTGCAACCTTGAAGGTGGAGGAGAACTATAAAGGGGTCCATGGTAAAGTCAAAATTAGGAGAAAACCCTTAAATGGCAGGTATAATCAGGAAATCCAGAGTTGAGAAAAAGAAAGCTCTTAATAAGGACATGGAGAAGTTGTTTCATTCTCTTGAACCTGCTTTCTCTCTGCACTACTTCATCACACACAGACACAATGGTGGTGGTGAGTAACATGAATATAACCAGATATATTACACTACTAACACTATAAAAATAAGTTTGAGGAGGGTAAAACATTGACATGTGTGGGAAGGATACTGAAGGTTTTTGTTCCTTTCTTTATAGTGAACTAAGTCTCACACCCTTCTCTTACTTCATACACAGACAGAGCATTGGTGGTGAATAACACGAATACACAGAGAAGCATTACATTACTTATGCCAAAAATGAGTAAGGATGGTAAGTGCTTAATATGTGTTGGGAGGATATTGTAGTTTTTTGAAAAAATACTCTGATGTTTACCTATCATTTACCAAATTTCTGTCACCCCAGAAGTGATGAGAAAATCTCACACAGTTGTTGCGTAGTTTCAGTATAAATGTAGGAGGAGAGCTCCCACACTAATCTACTTTCTCATTATGTAATCCTGATAAAATCACTCCAAAAGCCACAATTTCTTCTAATGAATCTCTTCACATAAGCTTCTTTTTCAAACCCACCCACTTTCACCACCATTTCCATTTTACTGAATGCCTTTAACAAACCTTCACCAAGCAATGATCATACTGTGTGATTATCAAGCATGAGTGTTAACAATTGTTCAGTATGAATAAGTTTAGCAACTTCTGAGGTCAAGAGCCGAACAAGAGTTGAATACATTAATGTGAGGGAAGGGCATGAATGAAACATGTCAGTCAAGTGCATCTGAATGAACCCAAGTTTACATTGTAATCCTCCATGGCTAGGTGAGGCAGTTCAGTGCTAGAGCTTAGGATGTGAGCACACCTTCCTCTGCCCTACTTAACCATGCTCTAGACTGATCTTTGTATATATTTCACACCAATATATTGCATCTGGAAGCTATGTTTTCCTTAGTCTGTGCATAAGCAAACCACATATTGAAACAGAACACATACCACCATGAGTTGCCTGACACAGCACATTCATATCCACGAGTCTCTCTCTTGCATCTATCAAATATTATCTAATCCAATGATGGCCACCTTACCATCTACCCTACTCACCCAAACATACTTAAACATATCCCTCTTTTCAACCAAAGAATTCTCAATTACCAGTCCTTTTTCAGAACAAAACTCCATAAGCTTCTCAAAATTTAATTAATATCACTGAGTACTCCATGCCCCTCAGTTATCTCAATTGCTATGTCACCCACTCACATTCAATTCACACATCACTAATACCCAATCTCTTGTATCAAAACTACTGATACATTCAGCTCCTCAAACATTTGCCTCTTTTTCTCCTGTTTTTTGCTTCCAAGTTCATGAGCACTTAATTAGTATACATGTCAATTAATCTAGTAAGCAGTAAATGATGACATTTTATGTCAGGAATGTCTGCTTTAGGTAATCATGCTGTATAACGGCTACCATATGAAAAGATAATACAGAAAAGGAAAAGCTTAGACAAACATGGAAGGAAATGGGAAACATTCGAAATACTTTGAATGCATTAATCAGGAATTCTGCATAGAGACTGCAGGCATAATTCACCTTTCTCACATCGACTAACTTCTGAAAGACAACAACTGAGATAAAGACTTAAATGTCACACTTACCACTTTTCTTCTCCACTTAGCAATCACAAGAGTAGAACAGAAACGGAAGAGTGTGGGATTCATGTCATCCAGTTTGTCCCTTCTACTATTGACAACTGGTGTCAACAAGTCACAGATTCTCCTCAGGTGATTCTGTAGATATGTTTTAAGAATTGGAATGAATAAAGTCAAACAAAATATCCCATTTCACCTACGTAAGTTGTCAAAACACAGCATTAGATCCAATCGGTCCACTAACACACTGTACAAAAACCTCACACGAAACATTCTGTAAGGCTTCAACTAGCCATAATGACCCTCTTGTAGATAAGTAACACCAGCAGACATCAACAAAGCATTTGATACCATTCTTCACCAAGTTCAAGAGTGACTACAAAGTTATTCATATATCTAACATTTCTACTTCATTCCTAATTCAGTGGGATGGATCAGGAACATTGATTTATCTCTTCTATGCAGGGCTTCATACTCTTCACTCTTCATTCCATAAGTCCCTCACTGAAGGAAAAAAGTGGCAGTGACTTACAATACACAACTATAATAAACCACACTATGTTCTACATTAAATGAATCACTTCCCGCTTCTCTAACTTGATCTGAATCTTGTCGTGACACAGCTTCATCAAGAAACTCAGACTTGGACAGACTTGTTACGTTCAGTGCCTACAGACCCAATTTCTACCCAACTCTCAATCGAAAACTCCTCACAACTCGTCTCTCCTTTGACAGTTCTGTAATTCCACCTCTTGACTCAATGAATACACTTGGTCTTTCATGACATCCACTCTTTCTTGGAAACCCCACATTATGGAAATAGCAAAGTCTGCCTCTAAGAAAATGTAAGCCTTGTTTAAATGTCGAAATTTCTTTTCCTCTGAACAGTGACTCCGCTTTTACAAAGGATTGATCCGTCCTTATGTGGAGTACTGCTCTCGCATATGGAGTGGGTCCAACTCTGCATCCTTACTTGACAGAGTCGAGTTGAAAGCGGTCCGACTTATAAACTGTTCCAGGCTAATTTCCAACTTGACGCACTTGCCCTACGTCCCAATGTTGGTTCACTTTCCTTCTTCATAGGTATTAGTTTGTCTTTTGCTTCCGAGAGCCAGCTTCTTGTGTGCCCTGACCACGAGCTAGACCACGCAGTATTCGGCAAGCTGACACATCACATGATTACTGTTTAGCCGCTGGCAACTCAAGGGAGGGTCGTCTTGATAACTGTTTCGTTCCCTACACTTCGAAACTTTGGAACTCTCTACCTTCTCATGTCCTTCCCAATAACTACGACCCGGCACATTCTAAGACACGTTCCTCACTTCCTTCAAAATTCATAAGTACTTTTCCTTGTCTCCTCTTTTTCCCTTTCATGATCCTCTCTATATTTCAGTTAAGGCCCGACCTTGAAGTGGACTTTCATCCGTGACTGTATCTTCAAATATAAAAATGAAGTTTTCAAAAGAACAAGTCAGATAGGCTTATAAATGTAAATCTCGAATGAAATTATCATCAGTCATGTTGATGACATTACTCCTTAGTATCATGTCCTGCCATTATCACCATCATCCTACGCTATAGGCACCACATCCACCATGTATAACAAGTATCTCTACCATAATATATCACCAACATCACCGCTATACAATACTAACATCACTACCGTTATTGACACTTACATCACCACCATCATGTAAAACCAGCATTACCACTATTATGCATTACCAACACCACCATTATCATGCATTACCAGCATCACTACCATCATGCATTAGCAGCCCCATTCTGTATTACCATTATCCACAGTCATGAACAAATCATCATTACCATCATGCACTGTCTGAACCACCATTCTCAAAAACTACCAAAATATTCATCAACATATGGTGCCAGCTTCTCCCGCATCTTGTACTGTTGGCACTGTCATGCAAAACAGGTATCACCACTGTTCTCCCTTCTGACGTCTTCATCTTATACACTACCATCATTGTCTTCACTATGCATTACCATCATCATCATACGTTACTTGCTTCCCTACTGTTATGCATCAAAAGATCGCTGCTATCATACTCTGCGAAAACCACCACCATTATTCACAGCCAACAGTACCAACATCATGCACTACCAGTATCAGTATTTCATACATAGTCATGATCAGGCACACCTACAGGTAGGCTATATAGCCCCTTACTGTCCTGGTCGGTGATGCCGTCATCACAGTGCCCAGTGGGTCCGTAGCCTCCCGCCGTCTCCGCCGCCACACACACGGTGTACCTCGTCCACGGGGACAGACCGATGACGGTGTAGGTGGTTGTCACACCAACCTCCTCCTGACCCAAAGGCTTCCCCCAGTCGTCAGAAAGCGTCCAGTTGACCCTGTTGTTAGTGACGGGACACTGGGGCCCAGGAGCAGGTGGTGGGCTCCATGAAACCTTCAGTGAATCCGATTCGTTCTCAACCGTTTCACTCTTCACGTCCGTTGGAGGCCCCGGCTCTGTTGATTATTTTTAGTGAATCTACTGAGAATCTTGCTGATCAGCAAGGTACCTGATCTATTTCAGTCTGAATGAAAACTAATGAATAATTCTGACGAAAGGTAACATATTATATGTTTTCCAAGTATCAAAATAATTCTTATCCATAGATTTGGAATTTCTGACACAAGAGTAAAAGGCGCAGTTTGATCAATTTCTATTTTCATGTACAAAGGGTCTATGACCCCAAGCACGCTCAGTTCACACGCTGTACAGAGAGCCAACAACAGCAGAACCAAAAGCAACTACACCAACAACAGCAGCAGAACTAACAACACCACCACCAACAACAGATGTACCACAATCAACATTAATAGCACCACCAGCGACAACAACAGCACCACCACTACTACTACTACTAACAACAACAACACCATCAACAACAATAGCATCACTAGCAGCGACAACAGCACCGCCACCACCAAATACAACAGCACCACTACCAACCACAACAGTGCTACCACAACCGACAACAGCGCCATCATCAATTACAACAACAGCAACACCACCAACAACAACAAAAGCACTACCACCAACAACAACAGCAACATCAACACCAACAACAATAACAACGCACCACCAATCACAACAACAACAAAAACAAGAACACCAACCGCAACAACAACAGCACTACCAATAACAACAACAACAGCACCACCAATAACAACAACAACAACGCCTCCAAGAACATTAACACTACCAACAACACCCAGCATATTCCCGTACCAACGAACACATCACCAGAGGAACACTATAAAGTTTGAGCCACTTCCACATGAGTACTCTTTAAGTCAGCTGATCTCCACGCTCAATGATCCTCAGTAAAAAATTCATATTTACGCTGTTTATCACATTCATGGTTTCGCTTGATATGTCTAGTATTTCTTTGTTTCAAAATATCGACATATGTCACTCTAGCCAAGAAACTGTTTTATCTTCTTGACAGGATTTAAATCACTATTTCATAGTATATGATAATGATAATCTTACTGTCATCCTTATCAACAACAATGTAAAGTTGACCAGTTATACACCGGAAACATCTTGCACCAGCATCCTACCCATGTAGTAACGCAATCCCGAAAACTGTCTCATTTTCAAACTGTATGTATTGTTCAGATTCAATTATTGATATGAGATCTTGCGAAATTGTTCTTTATTTTCTCATACATAGTAATCTATCATAAGTCTGATGATCAAGTAAACTATATTCTTGAATGACACATATACGTCAGCCTTACCTTCATCCTCAGTTATGGAAGCATTGACGGTTGGCTGAGTGAAGAATTCGTTCCCCTCCAGCGGCTGGACGGTGATGGTGTACTCAGTACAGGAGGAAAGGTTGAAGATGATGTAGCTGAGTGTGGTGTTACCAGTAGTGATGGAGGATGACTCCTCACTGTCCTTGGGCGTCCAGGTGACCTGATACCCCGTCATCCTAGCACAATCGCTCTTTACTGACCATAAGGCCTTGATGCTGCGGCTGCCAGGAAGCAGGTCGAGGTTGGTAACTATGGATCCTGCGTCTAGGGAAAACACTCTATTAACCGACATGGTGAGGTACAGCAAGTCCGGAAGACATTTACTTGTTTCGTCCTATATCGAAGAATTTTGCTTGTTCTAACAAATGAGATATTTAATGAAACTTGTAATATATGAAGCCTATCAAAATCACACTGATATTCATTACTAGTATCAGTCACTCACGGTGAAAACACACACACACACACACACAAGAAAAAATCATCGTTCACTGAAATATGATGTGCTCAGTACAGCCAAATGCCAGTAAATGTCCGATTGAAACTGTTCTACTAATGCTTCGCAGAGGAGGGTAAAATTATCTTTGGGAAAACTTTCACATGTCAAAAACAGATCACTAACAGTGAAGTTCAAGATCCCAGTAGGGGGTACCTCACATAACATCACTAGAACTACTTTGAAAGTGAAAGAATCACCGTAATGTAATAAACGTACAAAATTTCTTTGTTGATTATCCAGTGTGACGAAAGGTTTTTTAAAATGTGCCGGAGATTCGGAGCGTCCTGTGGATGGCACATGTTCACACAGACAAATGTCACCTTGTGAGAAGAAACGTTTGCAGTTAATGGAATGATTCATCTACCTGCTTTATCTTAATCTGCCTAATACTCTTACCTTCGCCAGAGAAATCCTGAGCACTAGAGACCTCGTCTGCCTGACCGTCGCCTCCCACCACCTGTACTGACGCCACCACCTGGCCGGTGTCGCAGGCGACAAGGTTCTGGTCATAGAAGCCATTGTCTACGGCGCTGGTCAAGGTCTTCTTGTATTTAGTGTGAGGTGTAGTAACTGTGATGACTGTCCCAGTATGGCAGTGTCCAAGATGGCCCGACCATTTGACATTTACGCGCATGTAGCTCACGGACGAGTCCACACTGGACGGAGGAGCCGGAGCTGTGGCAATGGTTAACAACATGATCTGTGCCACCTTAATCATCGCCCTCTCCTCCATCATGTATTTTGCTTACTTAAAAAATCGTTTCATGCAAAATGATAACATGTTTGATATTTCATCTCTTAAGCTACTCCAAGAATTTATGAAATCTTTATCCACACAGTAAGCACAATCTGCTCAGACCGGCATAGGTAAAATTTGGTGACAGAGATGATGTGCTTACAATAGACATACATACATACCTGTGATGAAGCTGTGCTCAGACACATTGTCACCCCCAGTCACGTTCAGATTATACAGGGTGCAGGGCTGGAGAATACAATTTTCACTGCTACTGAAGTTGCAGACGGCAGTGTTGCAGATGACGTTGTCAGCGCACTTGTCACCTTGAAGCTCAACACCAATGATGGAGACGTTGAAATTAGTGATGTCTGACCAACTACCACTTCGCCTCCATGAGACCTCCACTCGGTCTGATGCCACGCGATCCACTGTGACCTATGCATGAATGCAGACTGCGTGATGTCCACAGGAACTAAACTTAAGCAGGAGTTCTCGAGACATTGTTGAAATTACCTTTGCAGAAACTGTGTATTGTGTTACCCAGATTACATAACAGATTCATGATGATAAAAGTAGCAAGTTTAGCGAGAAGTTATCATACATGAAAATGCCTGATACAATGACGATGAGGATTACAGTGTTACCTGCGTACGAACGGACAACACTCTTGGAGTTAAAACATTTACAATTTTGGGAAAAGTTTTTAATTTCCCTCAGAACAATGATGTTCTTCATAAAACCTGCGTAACAAGACCCAAATCTTAAAGTTATCTTTTATATTGTTTCATACTGATTTCCAAATGATCATTCGAGAAAGCCTGAGAAAAACAATGAGAGAGTGTTTATTCATAGAAAAAAAATCATCATTGGTCAATGAACGTAGATCAATGCAGTTTTTTCTCATCCATCCATACATGCTCGCCATTTCCCACATTAGGAAAGTAGCGTCAAGAACAGATGACAGACCCTTAGAGGAAAAATTCTTCAACTGGCTCCTTACTCTGTTCCTTCTTTTGGAAAGTCATACATGAAGGGAGGATGTTCATACTCCCGCTTCCGCCCCTCTTAGTCGCCATCCACGACCCGCAGGGAGTATGTGGGCAGTATTCTTTCTCCTCTATTCCCATAATTCTTGTCTACTGTTGTTGTCAGTAATGCATCAAACAGATCTCTTACATAGCCGCATTTGTTCTTCATAAGACTGATACTTTCCCTAAGGGAACCCTTTTATATCACTGATTTTGCCCAAGAACTCAAAAGAGTACTTTAAATGTACTAATATTGTCTTTCCCGTTCTCTTGCTCCCAACATTTCGTTAACTATTCTCGACTGTTTTAACAATATCTTTTTTTGAGAAGGGAAGCTGTTTCATCTTGTTTTTTCTTTCGACTTCCTATACCTTTTCTGCCATTAAAACTTCGGTCTTACAAACACCCGAGGAACTGTGATTAAGCTTTATTTGTCATTCTCCGAATCTATCTTCATTTCACCCGAGATGGTGTGATTTGGGACTTGTACGCTCGAGATATACCAGTCATCATAAAAAGTAAGAACAGCGAACGGCGGATGTAACAGGAATCTTGTAATGGGAAGACTCCCAGCATCACAAACCTGCTGTTTTTTTCTTGCCTTACCACTTCATTCTTTAACCACCTCAAGCGGATGTATGCCATAAATCCAATAACAAAAACTAATGAAACTAAAAGTTGTTATATATCATGGAGAAGGTATTTACACCCAGTATTTGTTCTCACCCACAGCCACGGCTGCAGGCGATACTCGAGAGTAGGAGTAACACCCTAGGTAATGGCGGCAATACTGTTATCAGGAGGGGGAACAGGCAGCACCTAGTGGGAGGCCAGCACCCGCGCATGATGGGCGGGCCTCCGGCAGCTACCACACTCTCACCACAGCGGTACAAGAAGATTCTCACCTGTAAATGTAGGTCGGGAGAGAGGGTTACGCCACACGTAGCCAGAAGTAAAACACAAGTGTAGTACATGATAGGACAACAACATTCCATCACAGAGCTCCCCTTGGCACTGATAACCCACACTGCTCATAAGGCTGTTGTGATCCGCATGGGCCATCATTATCAGGCCAGCGATAGCACGTTATCAGATTATGTTTGTTCAACAATTTTTCTTATGTTTTGGTTTTTAGCCAATTTTTTCATAATGATAT
>JAUUDY010496846.1:0-10656 GCA_032361765.1 Panulirus inflatus | reverse complement strand
GAGAGAGAGAGAGAGAGAGAGAGAGAGAGAGAGAGAGAGAGAGAGAGAGAGAGAGAGAGAGAGAGAGAGACCTTATCCGAAGCCACGACGCCCATGAACAAGAGAGAGAGTCTTGGTCCTGAAGACCGGCGTCTGGCAGCCCGGTGCAGATGACAACTGCCGGCGTGAAGCATACATATACTGTGTACCAAGTGTTCAATTCCAGCTGGATCCTCCTCCTCCTCCTACGCCGGTGCCACTACCTGTAAACCAGCCGACGTCAACCAGCACAACCATCACGGTCCCACACCCTTACAGTCTTAATAACAACACCTTGTATGTGATAGCTTAAAAAAAAAAATAAAAAACCAAACAGCTGAGCGGAACTACATTTTCCTGTCAAGTTAAACTCTCTTTTTTTCCATACAACCCAGTCGTGGACCAATCAGGCCTCCTGTTGTCTGTGTATTTCTCATGTAAACTTATTACGTCAAGCACCTGCCCTTAAAAAAGCTATAACGTTAAGCAAAAGCCACACTAATATTCTTATTTCTACCGACATCAGGGGCTGATCTATCGTATGGACATACCATCTGTGATCGGTAGGGCTTGAGAGCATTCATTACTTACATTACGAAGGGTATCTCTCACACCCCACTGGGCACATATTCATAAGACTTAAGATATTATACAGTTGGTTCGCAAACATGCTTAAGTCTACCAGACCATGAGAGAGAGTTTACAGACAAACTGGCCATTCCTTCAGGGTATAGACTTTGGGTGCAAACGACCGCTGTACAAATGACGACCTCCAACAACACTTTCATATCATTTTACCTGCAGTTGCTACAGGTTGACTGACGACCGTGATGACTGTATCCTACGAATAACCTCAAGTCAAAACCTCCGCTGACGTTCGGCATCGAAACCTGATAATGCTACGTTAGGCTTAGAACTGGCTAACCTGTAATCAAACCTTCATATCTGGGAGTCTTCAACCCCTTTAACTTCATCATACAGTCTCTGCACACCACCAACGCTAAGCCATACGAATGGAGTTCTCCTTAATACTTACATTAAAAGGGATTTATGCATGAGAACCAAGGGGTGCTGAATCATTTCAAACTGCTGGAAATCGAGGGACGTCCCAAGACCAAGGGGGGGGGGGGGGGAGAGAGAGAGAGAGACAGAGAGAGAGAGAGAGAGAGAGAGACAGAGAGAGAGAGAGACTGACTTCCTGAGATATAAGAGCCCAATAGCACTAACATTACTCGGCATTCCAATTTCCCACGAGTGGTAAAATATCAGAGGTTGAAGCCATGCGTCACCTCAACATAACCCTACAATAAGAGGCCCCAGGGATGGCATTCCTGCAATTTTCGGAACGACGCGACTCTTATAGCCTATCGTCAAAGGAAATGCAAGAAATAAATAAAGTGACGAGATGTCTTCGCGTCTGCTCTCCGTAATGGTATCACGGTTATGGTAATAAAATGATCGTAAAGGATGCGCGAAAAGGCAGAGACTTTTTGAAGCGTTTCTTTTCCTCAAGAACCAAAACAGAAAATGGAAATGGCTCAAGATAATCTCCAAATACGTCGGCGCACTAAGCTTAATCCTTAACCGTCTTTTTTTCTATATTCATATCCTACGGCGTCATGACGATACGTCTGATTCAAACGACGGCAGACCTTCTTAACAACGTGTATCGAATCGTAATGCGTTTGGGTTCTGGTACGATATCTGTACACATATCAGTTTTGATTTTAAAGTCAGTGCGGACTTGAGACGGACCACTGCAAATTTTCTGACGGCAACATCGTCCGCTATGAAGGCTAATGTCAGCCCACAAGAATATCTTAATCTGGAAATTATACGCGGTTTAAAAAGAGTTATTATCAATTTTGCCAGTCTCGTCTTGAGGGTTCGTAACATCCAGCCTAGCATCTTCTTAGAAGAGACAACAGTCAGTCTATTGTGCCCGCCTGAGGGTAAAGTCATTGAGTCATAATTACTCCCAGATCTTACACATTTCTCCTCCGTGACGTGATGTTTAATTGTGCCCGGCATTAACTTCAATTATTTCCTTCGTTTCGCCCAAAAAAGAGTGGGTGAAACTAACCTCAGTTTCACAACACAGATACGATTTTCAGACGACTATCGAAAACTTTACTGGCGTCCGCTTGTAGCGTAGCATGATGCCACAGTGTGGGTTCGTCAGAGGTTGTGACCATACACTGCCTTCAATTTTCGAGTGAGGGAATTCAAGGATAATTATTACCCCCCTTCCTGCTTCTGATGTTTCATCTTTCCGTGTAATACTGGTTCCAAGCAACATACATACCATGTTAACAGCTGTGTTTTTCTTTAATAACGTATCATTCTAATGAGGTGTAAATATTATACTTTCGCTGAAAACAAGAGACGAGAGGGGCTTGCTGTAGGGGAGCGGGTAGGACCAGCCAGCAACCGTCACATGAGGCGCGTCAGTTTCGTTCCATTTTATTCACAGAGTGCTGTCATTCAATTACATCCGCTTTACTGTTGTATAATTCCCCATTCTTTTGTAAAGGCCAACGACCATCACTCTGAACGAAACGTTGTCAATCATATTTGAGGAATCTTTGGACATCACATACGTAGATAATGTACTGCAGGAATATCAGGGCGGTTCCCGCTTTCTTTGGTGCAGTGGTATGGCGTTTTCTGTGATGCTCTCCTGCCCTGCGAGGCTGCCAAGTTGAGTACAGCGGTTCAACCCTTGCGTAAGATGGCCAGGCCTTATGAGCTGACCCTTGAACCTCAGGGAGGTCATCACTCACAACGCCAATATATCTATATTTTCACTTCCCTGATCTGCGTAATGTTACTTGATATTCTATGTTATCCGTTCTATACCAGGGCAACTTTTCCACGAACATACTCAACACAGTTAACACTAAAGGATGAGGCCACACGAGTGAGTTACAACTCCCTCACCATGTTGGTTTTGCCGTAAAGCATATCCAAAAGGTAGATACTCCAACGTCCTGACACAGACCGGCGAAGCCACAGCGTCTGCCGCGTCCCGACTGTAATTTGTCATCGGCAGTAGCCTAACAGAGGAAGACGTGGGAATTAGTTGGGTGGAGAGGAGCAGCAAGGTGCTGTATATGTGGAAGTGGAAAGCGAGAGGTGAGGGGGAAGGGCGGCCCCCGTCAGGATGTCCTAAATTGATATGAGAAACATCAGCACTAATCCATATAGCCCCAGCGAAGACACTCTTAATACAACGGGCCCGTACATAACACGCTATATTCATAACAGGAATATATCGGGCTACGCTATACATAACACGCTATCATCACACACTGCTCCTCCTCCTGCTGCTGCTGGGAGCACACCCCACACGCGTGGCCTGTGGGCTTAAATCGCCCACGTTGCGCTGGCCCGAGCAAAGGGTGACAGGGAGGACAGAGGAGACCGCAGATAACGAACACAGAGGAGTGAGTAGGGAGCTGGGTTGTGACAGGACAGCAAGGGCGGGAGGGAGGACGACAAGAGATGTCCCGTGCTGTGGTTCAATCTCTCTGTTTACCTTCCCATTTATCAATGGTCTGAGACATGGCATTTCGAGCCATTCGAAAAACCTGGGAGTGCAAAGTAATGCCAATCAACGAGGGAATGAGGAAAGTTATACAGGTGGGGATGTAGGGGGAAGCGGGTGAGACTCGAGGTCAGCTGGTATGGCAACGTCTCTATCTACACCTGCCCACACTAAGTGATCGGGCGGGGCATACATGACAGGGTGGGGCAGCACCCATTTATATGCAGAGTGGTTAACAGGCAGGCTACGGAGGTGGGATGGGAGCATCAAGGATTCAATATACAAACATGGCGGGTGCACACATTTCCAGTTTAAGAGGAGGACAGGACTGCAAAGGTCACTCAGATCAACCCACACATCACAGGGTGCGTACTTACCTACATATATATTGGCATCAGTGTACGAGGCAAGTTACAGAAGCAAGCTAGAGGCATTGTAATACACAGATATAACGGTTCAGCAAACCTAGAGCTAAGCAGGACAGACTAACAGCTTAGAGCCGTCCAGTTAATAGTCGCATTTGCTCTTCAAACCAGAGGACGTAGAACAGAGATGGCGGTAAGGTGCACAACAGAGTGCTGGAGGGAGTGTCTGTACGGTGCTTTACTAAGTTTACAGTGGGTAACGTCAGCTGGGGGTCGGCATTAAGTTCCCAGATGTACCCATAAACCCATCCCCGCAGCAGGCGGCCACCACGCTTCACCTTCCAGTATAGTGTTCGCATCTCTCAAATCCGTGTCGGGAGTGACAGTATCTGCCACAGAACTTGCTACCAACATTTCGTGTTTCCTGATGGCAGCGAAATCTTCGCCTGCCTCTAAGAGCCACACGGTTGTCATGGTATAAAGTGAGATGCCCCGGGAGGGAATATCAATATGTGGTCTGTTACGAGCCTCAGGAGAAATGACAGTATCATCTCTAGTAAGGCTTACAACGCAGGGGAACCACAGGGGGAAACTCAGTGGCTGAAGCTGTGGCTGAGGATCATTCAAGGGGGGCACTTACGACTGAAGGAAAAGAGTAGATGATCACTCAGGTTCGAGAATTCAGGAACTTCAGAGATGACTGTGGGGATTGCAGTACACTGTGGGGGACACTGACCACATCAGAGTGTTGAGGTAGTGGTGGGGGTAAAGTTGAGGCGCCCTCCCACACGCGTGTACAGAACCCTGCTACCCCCCGGCTTCTGCAGGTGACACTCAGACGGCACAGGAGGCCGAGCCAGCATCAAGACAATGTGTGGTTTACAGCGCAGCATGAACGCAGAACCAGTGCGTTGGTTAACATCTGGAAGGGTCTTGAGCGAAGCGAACAACGTTTCACCCTCACATCTTACATAGCAGGTGTGCTGTCATTTGGTAGGTATATAAGGTGAGAGGCTGTCGTGAGTACTCTACCAAACGTGGAGGTGATACGCAGCTCATGCCACATGGTAACACTGCCAGTGGTTGGGGAACAGCTCCGGATTAAACACCTGCCCTCGTCCTGCACTACCTCGACCTTCCCGAGACCGGCAGGTGAGGTCTGGAAGAGATGAAGGCCGTAATACCTCAATGAGGAACCTACTGTAAAAGGAACCAGATGAGGCCCCGCTATGTTAATATTAACCCATTCAATTTTATTAGCGTCGGCGTAGAGGGGAGGGCGATGGAAACGCTCTCGCAGCCTAGCAACCCCCGCAAAAAAGGTGAATGGATAACCCAAGATACGGATGAATCCTGCAGATGAGAGTACTGGAGATCTATGTCGATATCAAAGTCCCAACTCTTGAGGATGTCTTGGCCTAGAGGAGCTTCAAAAGTTTCAATTATAACTTCTGGGTTTTTTTTCTTACAACAGAGTCCACAGCGTCTAGAGAACTATTACAAAACTTTTTTTTTCTTCTTCTTATTTTTAAGGAGCTCCTTCAGAAGTTGATGCGCGTGGGTGCTCGTGTACAGATGTAGTCGAGAGACTTTTAAGGACGGGGGGTCGCCTCGCCATCCCCAGCGGTCAGACTCCTCACAAGTTTATGGGAAACGGAGAAGGGTATGGCTGACAGCCTCTCCCTTGAGGTGCACCAACATCATATTGGATTAAGTGCCACTTACTCCTCCAAGGCGGAGTACCTTCCCCGCCTGTCAAGAGAGGTAGCAATTCATTCACCTGAAAGAGGAACCCTGAACTCCAAAGACAGAGATCACCTCCTAAATCATATATTTCATGACAGCGTCAGGGGGGCAGACCTCGGGCCTATAAGAGCAGTGTGGGAGTCGCTGTGTATTCCTGACGTGGAAGGACAAAACAGCAGCGAGGTGAGAGGTGGCCACATAGATGGTGCTATAAGCGAGAGATAAGAATCTTCTTAAACACTTTACAGAAACTGGCTACACAAATAGACCGACACTTGATGATTCGGTTTAGGGGGAGAGGGTATTAATGGTGCTTTCAGCACAAGCATGAGAGAGTGCAGGTTTCAGGTCTCGTGTTACAAAGGCGGGTGACCCGACACCATGTCCAGTGAGCTTCAGGAGAACGTATGGGGGTTCCGTCCTCTCCAAGGGCCGGGGGAAGACTTACCGCGACACAGGGGAGATCAGAGGTCTTCTCCTTTTTTTAATCAGATGTATTTTCGATGCTGAAGTTATTGTAGACACGTTTACCGTGAGGCTACGCTAGCAATAGTGGACCGTGCTGGGACACTCTCGTCATGTAGTCGTGATGGAATTGTGATGCACGGGACGTCCTTTGTCTTTTCCAGTAAGTCATTGACACAGGGCAAGAATATATCGACGGCTCTAAGACCTAGCCATGCAGCACCCCCGGCTTTCTTAGACAAGGCTCCTCTAACCTGTGTCCAGGCAGTGTCTCAAGTGACGGGCATGAGACACAGATGAGCCGCGATAATATGCAATCCGATCTTCCTCGCCACCTGCAGAAGAACCTCCCGCCCTCCGAGCTAGAGGCTGGGCGACGTATTCGACGCCTCCAGTAAACACTCTTGGGCAAACATTATCAATTACTCACGTCCGAGGGGTAAGGGAAGACCTGCCACCACAGGGACCAAGTCAAACTCTCCCTCCTCCCATCATACATTCATCACCTCCCCTCCGCCCAGCTCTCTTCATCAGGCCCTGGAGCACGGCTGTACGACCCTTCAAAAGTCAAGCCACCATGCCTCAGAGCGGTATCGTCGTGCTCAAGGGTCGTAACGTCGAGATAAAAGGATCGTACCGTCGTACCCGAGAGGGTTATTACATGCCCTTGTGAGCGTACAACCCCGAGAGCAGAAGCAGAAGTGCGTATATTTTCGTCTGCTTTCTTGTTTGAGTAAACTTCAGCTTCGTTTGCCTATGATCAATCATGCAAGTTCTTGCATACGCTAGTAGATGCTTATACTCCACCCTGCCCTGCCTGCATCCCGTATTTTTCCGGCTACTTTTGGAGCAACCGACGACACCAGTACATCTGTATGTATAAGGTATAAGGGATGGATAAAGCTGACTGGAAGGCACAAGGTATGTGTGACTAGTAAACCCGCTATGCACACGTGTGTGTGTGTGTGTGTGTGTGTGTGTGTGTGTGTGTGTGTTACTTGTTCGAGTCACTGTATATGTAGCGGCGCGCGCGTGCGTGCCATACGTAAATATTTCAAGACGAGTCTATATGCATATACAAACACTCCCGCCTGAGTGTGTCGAACACGTAAACAATTTACACAGGAGGGAGACACACCTGTGTCACGGTGGTGAGGGTAATGTTTACATCAGTCTCCCACGAGCACAAAGAGACGCTCCTCACAGACACCCGGTCCTCACCTCCACTCACACCACGCCCTCCTCACGACGACCAACACTCCCACGGCCACCTTTAACATTTCATTGCCACCGGGACGCTGGGCCAGGCATGACCTTTGACCTGCGACGGGGTCACTGGGTCGCGGTATCTGCGTACGTCAAGAAACGACGCAGTTTCGGAGCACTTGTTTATCCTTCGGTGCCACAGTTCAGTAAGGCGTCTGTCTCTCCACGGCCAGCAGTAAGGAGTCTCTATCTCTCCACAACCAGCAGTAAGGAGTCTCTGTCTCTCCACAACCAGCAGTAAGGAGTCTCCGTCTCTCCACAACCAGCAGTAAGGAGTCTCCGTCTCTCCCATCCCCAAGCCACAAGTCTCGTTCCTCAGACGAAGCGACTGGTTCACTACGACGGCTGGGAACACGTCCCATCAACTGCTGCCAGCCAGACAACCTGGTCTCGGCGACCCATGATGCAGTTTATCATCCATGTCATCATCAATGTCAGGTGTCATAAGACTGTGTGTGTGGGGGGGAGGGGGGAAGAAAATATAAATGGAATTTGAACAAAAAGAAAAAAAAAGTTTCCAACCGGAAACAGAGCTTAACTGGGATCGGCTGGGCTGGGCTGGGGTTGAGGGGGGAATGCAGGGGAGGAGGAGCCCTAGTGTGGGAGAGGGTGGGGACAAGGGAGGAGAACCCCCTAGTGGGTGAGGGTCGGGGACAGGGGAGGAGCCGTAGGGGTGAGTATGGGTAGGAACGCTATAGGGTGGAGGCTCGGGGGGGTGAGGAATGTGAGGGAGCCAAGGTAACACTGCTCCAACACACACACACACACACCTTCCGTCCGCTGTGTCTGGGCGCCGCGCGCGCTCTGCCGTCCGGCTCACCTGCAGAAAACACCAACAGGAACTGGCCGACGCCCCTCATACCAGCACACCCTGACGCCCGCGTCCCATACACTCCCATCCACCTCACCCACGTGACCCCCGAACGTACTTACAGCCCAGCGACGCGAGAACACACCCGACGAAGCGATTCGACGGGAGTGAAGAAAACGAGAAATAACAACGGTTTATCGAGAAGAAAACGAGATATAACAACAGTTTATCGAAAGAAGAAAACGAGAAATAGCAAGTTTATCGAGTGAAGAAAACGAGAAAACAAGTTAATCGAGTGAAGAAAACGAGAAATAACAATAGTTAATCGAGTGAAGAAAACGAGAAAACAAGTTAATCGAGGGAAGAAAACGAGAAATAACAATAGTTAATCGAGTGAAGAAAACGAGAAATAACAATAGTTAATCGAGAAGAAAACGATACATAAAAACAGTTTATCGAGTGGAGAAGATGAGAAATAAGTTTAACGAGTGAAGAAAACGAGAAATAACAAGTTTATCGAGTGAAGATAGAACAAGTTTATCGAGAGAAGAAAACGAGAAATAACAAGTTTATCGAGAAAAAAAAAAAAAAATTCTTAAAAACACAGATAATCTCTGCTCTCACACATACGGCGCTCGTTCTTCATGAACAAAAATAATATAATTACGATAAAAACTAACACGAGATACATCCCCAGGAATTCTCCTGTCCAGATATAAGGTACGAGTATGGCTGTGGCGGCATTTTCCAGGGACGAGTGAGTGCCGCGCGCGCTAGCCCAGCCTTGTGGCGAAATCTCGTCTCATGTACACGAAGTGAGTAAGTAGACTGTGTCCCGCCTAAAGCGACTGAGCGGAGGGGAATCAGTGCAGAGTAAGTGTGTGTGTGTGTGTGTGTGTGTGTGTGTGTGTGTGTGTGTCGATTATCCTCACCAATAACTGAGGTACATACATTCTCCTGCCGACTCAGGGGGCCGGCCACACACACCACCATGTCAACTCAGCAATTCCGGGACGGCCGTGAACACTCGGCTCTTAAAAGCGCAAATCGTTTCATGACTGCCATGAGCAACGCCTACGAATTTAAGTTTCGCCTCGCTAAAGGTTAATCTGAATGTTTAATCCGTGCAGAGGTGCTGGGGGGAAAGGGAGGGGGGGAAGCAGTAGGTTAGGGTCGGGTGCGAATCTCATGGAGTTTCAAAGGCTTTGGGGAGGTACGATACCTGACATACGCAAACAATAACCTTAACCAGTATGCCACAGCGCAGACCAGTATGCCACAGCGCAGGAGAGCACCAGTTTTACGTACGCCCACACGACCTACCGTCCCCTCCTCCTCCTCCTCCTCAACCAGTCATTTCCACTGCTCTGACCACTGCTTCTTCAGATATCAACGACATATATAAAAGACATACGACCGAAAATCAAAATTTTAAGTGAATAAAGTGAAACAGACAGACACCATCACCGGGTCTGCGGCACCCCCGGTCATCCCGCCGGCAGATAATGAGGCTGTTAGCGAGAGCCTGAGGGCCAGCCAGAACGAGTCACTGACCAGGGGGAAACTGTGTATGGTAGAACTACTACAGCGTCGGAGACCATGGGTCACACCGGGGTCACTGGACTCCACTGGACAAGGGGGTCGAACGAACATTGTACGATCCTGGAGCTGGACTATTTCCAACTCTTCGCTTTCATTCTGCTTCGGCTACAGTCAATCACCCTGATCATCCACGAAGACTCAAGTCATATATACAATCCGGGTGTTCTCAAGTTATGCACTGCGCATGACAGAGAAGTGCTCTGATTATCAGGTGGGAGGGCGTGTCCAGTATGGTCATATAACATGTTAAAATGTAACTCTCCCATCCTTAATGACTAAGGCAATCACCAATGATCGCTTGTTTTACCCCCATTCTGTCGCAGTACCTGAACAACTCTGCTAATATACCTATCTAACTGTCCTTATATTCTCCTTTACTAACTTCTTCATTTGTCTTACTCCAACTTATACGGCAATGCCACCCGAAATCCTTTGTAACAGTTAACTTTACAGATAAATAAAATCAATCCTTAATCATTCCTCTAATGAATCATTTATTTCTTCTCATTTACAGCTCTGTATACCAGCTGGTTCTGGCACTCTATCTTGCAGCGTTGCTCCAACGACTGGTCAGCCTGGTTTCAGTCAGCGGCCCGCATGGCTACGTACCCCTTCCACAACCTGCTGGCTGGCTCGATAAACTTAGTAGGTATAATTGTCCACTGAGACGTTCAAGGTCTCCACTAGCCGATCCATAATGTCTGTGTTTACACTTAGTGATCTGAAGAGATTACGGCCGCGGGTGTTTACAGCGTTTTCTCTTGTACTTGGCTTTAAGGGAGAAACTTTACTGTCGCTTACAACGGCTATACCAAGGCTCAAACAGTTAAATAAAA
>JAUUDY010496735.1:0-10657 GCA_032361765.1 Panulirus inflatus | reverse complement strand
TTCCTTGTGTGGATCTCTTGTTGATATGATCTATTTATGAAGACTTGATGTCAATATATGAACCCAGTATTCATTAGCTTTTTTTGTGAGATATCTATTTACTTTCTTTGATTATATCATTAGGTTTTATTCTTCATAGCTCCTTCAGATTTTAATCTAACGGTCCTATCGTTAGCTTTGTTTAGTCTGGTTGCCTCAGACTGTACTAAATGGCTTTGTTGTGAGAATGAGTTGTTTGAGACTATTTGCTTGGTGTCATCTGCATAGCAGGTGTCCAGTGAGGTAAGGAATGTTGGTAGTTTGAATTATGAATAGTGTAGGTGATAGGATGCCTCCCTGTGGCGCCCTGTGGAATTTAGGTAATGTTGCGAAGTTGATTTCTGTGATGTGTTGGCATAGAAAATTATATAATAGTCTTAACAGTTTACTAACCTCCATGAAAATGTATGAACAAAATCAAATAGGACACAATCAGAATGTTACAGGAGATAGCAAAACAGGCCCTTCTCAGATGGAAAAATTCAAATAAAAGGGATTTTCATTAAAATAGATCAACTGGGAATAGTCTGATGTATGTGGCAGGTAATAATAATAGAAACACAAATTCTGAAAAGCGTGTTAAAAAAAACTGAACTTCAGTATGTTAATGAACTCATTGAGGTTAGACAGGACTATACAGCATCAATGTTTGATCATATTCTCACACACAAGTGCCAAGAAAAAAAAATATCAAGTACGATATTCCAAAGGAGAAACTGATTCTGAGACTGAATTTCACAATATGTTTAATGGCATGATTACGAAGAGGTCTGTGGAAACTATCCATAAGTAAACAATCTCTTTGAAACCACATACCTATTGGAAAACTGAATTTAATAATCAGATTACATAGCAATGTTACTGGAGATTCTGTGGAGTGTATTACAAATGAGACAGCAGATGGGTCTTAATCGCAGGAAATGGAAAAAAAAAAAAAATGTGGTTCACTTCTGCATGGCAGCAATTGAGAGGTATATGATACAAAGAAATTAGTACAATTAAAGGAGATATGTGCACAACTCCAATCTGAAATTACTCCATATATTCTTCAAGAGCAAATTAACAAAGGAAGGGAGCAATTAGTCAAACAGAAATTCAGAGGAAATTAATCTGAAATACGGAAGGACATATGCAAAGAAAAAATGCTATGTTCCAAATTATATTCACTGTGGAGGACACATTATCCCTTGTACGATTGAGACAGCATAGAGAAAACAAAATGAAAAGCATTAAGACGTAGAGAAAACAAGTACGAAGGCTGAAGAATCTCAGTTCTTGACGGGCAATTGTTCTTCTCTTTACAGAACACAATTGGCATCCCCGGATGATGCCAGTGTTGAGCCAGGTTAGGCAATCTACTGTCAGCAGGCACCAAACAAATTAAGAGGTGACTGTCAGCAAGATGGCAGAAAGAAAACCTTGATTTAACAATACAGTGTTGAATGAGGTGGGTGCCTTCATTTTCCTCCATCATATTTCAAAAGATACTTGTCTCGTAAAAACTGAACTAATAGCGATGTTCCTTGAGCCTAAGCATTTTGACATTATTTGGATACAAAGGTTAACTTTAGAACCTATGGTTTCTCTTGCAGTGATCTGTGTAAACCACAAGAATCACAACATCTTGATTGGTGGACATGACATGAGTTGTTCAATAGATAACTGTAGAACAGGGGGGGGGGATAAAAGATTAAAAGAAGCTACCACAGACGTACACCAAACTTGAGGAGATAATGTGCTAAAGAGGTTCATATACGTAAACAGGGAGATGTAGTGATCTGCATGATTACATTGCACAGTATCATGCATCATACAGATTCAACTTAAATGCACTAGATTCTGTTAAATCAGCAGCTAAGAAGGTTGATGGCAAGCCTGAACCATAAATAACAATGCATTTCAGATTGTTGTTCACAATATGAGACGATCCTTCCTCTCTACCCATAACACAGAAGAGCTATATGATTTGTATGTTTCCTACCAGGGACAACAACCTACTTCTCATAACTTAAAGTATGAGTTGTAAGCCTGATTGTTTCAGAATAATGCATACCATTTACTAAAACTTGTTACCCAAAATGATAGTTCAAGAAATTAAACAGCTCTCTCCACATATGGATTGATGCCAAATCTAAATCAATAGATATAGTGTAGCAGGAGAGGGTAATCCAACTCTTTTTGGGTGCTTCTTTATCTTTTTTTAAATAATAATGTTTTTCACTGTCTATTGATGCCCATTGGCTGGAGAAGATAATCAGAATTAATGTTTGTTTTCATATCTGTTCACTGTTTCCCATGTAGTGCAGGAAAAGATGAAGAAAAGGCGTCATTCACTCACACACATTCTCTAACTGCCATGTGTCAAACACCAAAACCATAGCCCCCATAAACCTTTTTATGGTTTTCCTTATCTGCTCCGCATGCCTTAGTTCAGAACACTAAGCATGTCAACCCCTGAATACCACATTGCTCTATTCACTATATCCATGCATGTTCAGGCCCCAAGCACTCAAAATCTTTTTCACCACATCCCTCCATCTCCAATTGGGTCACCCTCATCACCTTGTTCTCTCCACTTCTGATACATATATCTTTTTTGTCAATCTCACTGGATATTGTCTCATTTAAACTACTTTAGTTTAGTACTTGGCAACCAATCTCATTTGAATCTTAATGACCATGGTGGATGTACAATGCACTCTATCACTTATATTTCGACTTAACCCCTATGTACTTCAAAAGCCAATATATGGGAAGAATTTATTGGGCAACCATTTTGACCTCAATATAATATGAAATTCATATAGTTTTCTAAAAGCACCAGCAGTGAACTTTGACAAAGAGCATCATTACAGAGACTTTACAGGACAATATTTAAAATGCTTTTTTAAGAAGTAGGAAAATGCTTGAAAGCCATAGCCCAGCACATTCAGAATTACTGCTTTCATGAGTTTCCCTAACTGGCCACTTTTGTTTAATAGTTGCTGCCAAAGCATAGGGCACTGTTGCTCATACTTGAACATACACTTATCATGGCATTCATATTTTCCTTAATGATTTTTTACTATTTTCATAAATTCTATCCCTCTCATGTCTCCTACAGAGAGTAGGAATAAGAGCACTAGATATAGTGTTGTAGCAATGTTAAGCAAGCCTAGTAACTATGCCTGATACGACACAGCCAGAGCGTAAAAATGTTGAAAAATCCATCCCTACCAGGATGCCTCACCGGTCACCCTAGGTCAACCAGACCCAGCTTTTCAGGGAGGGATGACGTTAGAAGGAAGCCCATACAACTGTCAGGTAAGTGGATTTGCTCCTTCCACTACATCTTGAAATCTTGCTAGAAGACACTTTTTCTTACATCTAAGCAAGAAAACAAGCCTTTCCTTCCTCGGGAAACATCTTAGGAACCACGATTCGTTCTTAGTAGAGGGAACATAATATCACCAGGAGGAGAAACAGCAGAAATATTACTAAACATAAAGTCAGTAAACAAAAGCAGCATTCTTCCACCTTCAATAACATGGGGCAACTGACATGGCAAATCATGTTCAGTTGAAATCAAAGACTGTCATGTGTAATGCACCAAAACCACAGCTCCCTATCCATAACCAGGCCCAAAAGACCTTTCACCACTCCTGTGTGTTCAGGCTAAAACTGCTCAAAATCTTTTTCACTCCATTCTTCCATCTCCAATTTCATCTCCCCATTCTCCTTGTTCCCTCTACTTCTAACACATACATCCTCTCTGTAAACATTTCCTCTTTTATTCTCTCTGTATATCTAAACCATTTCAACACAACCTCTTCTGCTCTCTCAACCACACTCTTTTTATCACCATTTCTCATTCTTACCCTTCTGTTACTTACTTGATCAAACCCCTTTACACCAAATACAATCCTCAAACATTTCATTTCCAATACATCCACCTTTCTCTGCAGAGCCAAATCTATAGCTCATACCTTACATCTGTATAATATTGGTGACTACACTTCCTACAAACATACTCATTTTTGCCCTCCCAGATAACATTCTTTCCACACATTCTTCAGCTCTACCAGAATCTTCACCCCTCCCCCAACCTATGACTCACTTCAGTTTCCATGGTTCCATTTCAAGAAACCTGTGGATGTTTTGGTTCTGAGTGAAACAAAGCTCAAGGGTAAAGGGAAAGAATGGTTTCAAAATGTCTTAGAGGTAGAGTAAGAAATTGGTGAGAGAACAAGAGCAATGGAAGTAGTATCACTATTCCTTAAGCAGGAGTTGTAGGAGTGTGTGAAAGAGTGTAAGGAAGTAAATTCCAAATCCACTGTGGGTAGAAATTAAGGTGGATGGCAAGAGATGGGTGATTATCAGTACTTATGCATGCATGGAATGATGTGGGATACAGTGGTCGATGTGCTTGTCAATGGACTGAAAAAGGGAAGGTAAAACGGCCAGCAGAAATCATGGAAAGGTCTGTATATATGCATCCTTGCCTAAACCAGGTACACAATTTATCGACCAACCTATAAGGGAGGATGAACAGCTGGGTTGACAGTGGACCAAATGTCACAAGCAAGATTCAAACCTACATGACCAACCCTGTGTGGCCCATGAGTGAATCACAGTCAGCACTACTAAATGCTACACTACAGAGGTCCATGTAGTTTACTGAATATGACAGAGTAGTGAAGATAACCTTTGACTGGCCAAAGAAGCTAGAGTACATAAATGTACTATGCAGGCTCTCTAATAGATATATTCCATTGAAATCATAAGAAAAAAATAAAGGAGTGAGTTACCTGCTAACACCATAATCATTTCTAAAGGTATAAAAATAGTTTACATTGTAAGGTATAATCCTGTAGCCTAAGTATTGTCTATTACTTAATAAGAACCTAATGTAATGAAATAAATCTTTCATAAAACAAATAATACACATTCAGCTTTTGTAACTTACCTCACTTTCTTTTTACTGTCAGAATATATTTCCCATTGTGAAGCATGATTATACTTAATAAATCAATAAAATAAGTGAATAATACATATAACAAATAGTGAGAGCACATTTATAAAACATACATATAAAAAAGAGGCACAGAAATTATGTTTTACAAACAAATTATGAGTATAACAAAATCAAATTTGGTTAGAAATATGAAGAAGCATATGTAATTATATGTACAGCAAAAAGAACTGACATCACTAATGAGGTAAAAACAGTCAACAGGCTTTAATATGCTACCATCATGATATATCCTTTAATACGATTATCAAAAAGCTGCAAATATCAGGACATTAATATTAGCTTTTTAGCAGTTCAATATAGGGTTGACATATCAAAATTCTAAAGGGTTTTGTACAAAGGAAAACAAGGCAAATAATTCTATACATCATATACACTCTCCAATACATTTTTGCAAGAAACAATGCCATCAAAAAAGGACTTACAAAAAGAGTTACAGTAGTACACCTTCAACTTGAATTATTACTTATAGCACATAGCCTCTGAATAAGTTCAGAGCACTACAAAGCTCCCATAAAAAAAACATTTGCTTGAAAACTGTTCACTCATCTGTCAAACTTGAAGCTACAGTTATGCTTTCATTGGCAGAACTACACATATTTTGCTATTGCAATTAATTTCTAAATCTTTCACTGCATACTATCAATGAATCTACATGGTTGAGCCATTTGTGTCAAGTTCATGATATTGAATTCCTTCACACTGAAGAGTGTATACTACAAGGAAGAGGTCATACATGCAGGTACATGGACACCAAATATTTACAATAACAATTTCCTATACCTGAACTTTTGCTGACTGCGCAAGATTCTGTGTATAAAAGAATGCACTGTGAAAGCAACATGTGCCAATCTATGATAATTAGAACATTAAGAAAATATACTATGTGCAATACACCACTTGTAAATTCACTTTAACTCCTATCTGAAGCCAGTGTATCAACACTGAGATCAAAAACATGCCTTAAATAAAGCAGTTGTACTTGTATACTATGCATTAAATCAATCTGAATCTATGTATTTGGATGTGTCTGCAAAACATAAATAAGGAAATGCAAAATATCCTTTAAATCACCAATAAACTTATTCTAAAGACTTTTCAAAACTATTCAGATTACTATCCAAAGAATTTTGAAAACTAAGTAAGAAATGCTTAAAAAATGTTGTAACTACCAATAAGTACAAATTAAGCAGGATATCAATTAGGTAACAAAAGTCAAAGTATCCAATTCAGAAAAGAAAAGAGGAGCAATCAAATACATAAAATATTAATAGGAATTCAAGCAATATCAAAATATCAGTCATTACCAAATAAGCTGTTTTCTGAGTCTGATGGCAAGCTGAGGGAATTATACCTTAATGTTCTCCCAAACATCGTTTGAACAAAGTTGTAAGAAAAAAAATCCATCACCACAGAATGATATTCAAGATTTATTCTGTTGCATTATCTCACCACAAAATACCAGAATCCTAACTACGACTGATAAGTGTAGTTAATCAAAATACTCATGTATGGCACTCTTATATCAACTTAAACACTCTAAAGGAAGCTCTAAATGGAGACAAACACCTTCTTGCCTCCTGATCTCATAGAATGCAACTCGGAAATGAGAGAAAGTTCTGTCCACTCCATCATCATTCTAAAACTAGCTGTTCTGCTTACACTACTTTAGTAAAACTACAAGGTGTGCACTGAACCCTTCAAGCATATTAACTAACTGCTTTAGGTGAGCTTTCAGCTTCAAGTAACAATGTTAAACTTATTCTACTCCAAGTCAGAAGTGTAACCAAGATATTATATAAAGGACTATGTGCTTATTTATTTCCTGACCTAGAAGTCCTGTCTTTATGAGACTCCCATAGCATTTAGGAAGCTGTCTATGTCCATCTGGTGGGGCCACAGGTCACAGAGTGTAGTGATGTGTCTTTGTTTATGTGTATAGAGTGCAGGGGCACACTGCTTTCTTTCAGTCTGATGCTTTGTGCATGCTACCACCTTTGCAATCATCACTACCCAATACAACTTACTAGGTATGCCCAACAGACTTATACCTCTGTGATTCTAACAATTAACTTTTGTCCTTTTGGCCCTTACATTTAAGGCACTATACAACCATTCTCCCTGTCATCAAGCTCCTCACTTTGAGCCATACATATAATGATAATTCTGACTAACTAATCAATAATGCCATGTCTCCCTTTCTTGAGAAATTTTACAGCAAATCCATCCACTCGAGCCACTTGAGAAAAGATGGATTCCTACAGTGTAAGAAGTTCTTCAAAGAGACTGTCCTCCAAAAGCAGTCTTTCCAAAGGTGACTTTTCACTTCTGGCTAACCACAAGAAGGTGGAGTCCCATAATGCCTGGCTTCTGCTGGGGCATGTTTTGCCTACAACATGTCAGTCACTAAAAATATAAATATGCCATAGCAAAATAATGATAAAATTGTTTTTACTCACTGGCAAATACATTTTGATTCATGTTCCACACACCAGCAATTGGTTTCTAATCAAGAGCTGTTGCACTGAGTGGTTGCCCTTACCCCAGTTGTCATAGTTTGTCCTCTCTCCACAGTAAGTGTAAAAATTTCAGTATGTTTGCAAAGACATACTGGGTGTAAGACTATCACTCTGGATGTGCAATTGGATGTGTTTAGGAAGTTCAATGATGGTCAGACACTCATGGCTAAAGTCATGTCCAAGGTCTTCCTTACTCAACTGTGGTTACTACAGTTTATGGAGAAATAAAGATAAAATACGATCTAGTTCTCTGTTTGCAACTTCTTTAACAGCTAAACAAGTGTGCAAGAAATGGAGTGATGTGATGGTGAAACTGAAAAATTTTCAGAGCATCAGGATAGAATATCAGAATCAAAGGAACATGCCAATAATAGCATTGATTTATCAAAAAGAAGGCCATATAATTCTATAAAAAAAAAAAAAACACTTGAAGAGTAAAGCATGCAAGACAAGTCAGGGAACATTTTTTTTTGTAAAAGAATAGGGTCATTTGTGAGGTTCAAAAAGCATTTAGATTTTCATAACATCCTTATGAGTGGGGAGGTACCAGTACTGATACTAGGGCAGCACAATTGTACCCAGAGCCTTTAAATAATTGAGGAATAAGGCTACATGCCTCAGTAAGTCAGTAACACATAAAACAGGGTTATTCACTACCCAGAAAGAAAAGAGTGCTCCATGGTTTAAGGCAGCTAAAGATTGATTTTCGCTCTCAAGAGCTGGCTGCTTATGTGCCTCCACCATTAGCCAGACCACGTGATGTTCATGCTGCATCACACGACTACTGTGAGGCCATTGGCAATTCAAGGGTTGGCCATTTTGATAACTCTTTCTTTCCCTACACCTCAAAGCTTTGGAACTCTCTACTGTCTCATGTCTTTCTCAATAACTAAGGCCAGACACATTTCAAAAGACAGGTGTTTCACTTTCTCCAAGTCTGTAAATACTTTCCCTTGTCTTTTCTTTTTCCCTTCCATAATCCTCTCTGTATTTCAATTAAAGCACAGCTTTGATGTGGACTTCTATTTGTGACTGGAGCCTTCAACATAAAACCCCATCGCTAAGTGAAGGATAGCTGTACACATTTTTTTTTTTTTTGTGAACTATAAAATCATTGGGCTTTATTCCATTCAATGTATCAAGCTGTGTGAGAAAAAATGAACAAATAGTATCCATCATCATCATGAAGCATTCAGGTAGAGTAAAGACAGAAAAGATGCAGGATCTGGATGAAAGGATTACTAGACTACCCAAAATCAATGGTTTTCTGGCACCTGCAAGTGGAATTTCTGCACAGCATGATACATCTGGACTTTCTAAATGGCCTCCTTCTGAAGGTGACACACCTGAATCTGTTGAGGGGCCTCTGTCTCAAGTTGTGGGTACACGAGGTGAACCTGCTGACAGGCCTCCTCCTGAAGATGACACATTTGGTGGTGTTGATGGGCCTCTCCATGACACTGTTGTTATATCAAGAGGACCAGACAGAGTGAACATTGAAATGAAGCAGCCAGGTTTCATGTCAGTTATTGTATGTGGCCCAAACTGCCGACAGAGCAAATGCTGGTGTACTGGGTCAGAAAAGGAGGTGAGTCACTATATAAAACACTTGAAGAACAATGAAAAAAACGGATTTATCACATCTGTCAAGGATGGCAGTGGCTGCACTATGGACATGCTTATTCATGAATAAGCCAATGGTGAGGAGATTAAGCTAAGTGGTTGCGTAACTAAAAAATCATTAGTCGAGTGTACTGCTTTGAATGCAAGGGATTTGGTACTGCCAGTAATTCATTTGCGAGTGCAAGTTTGAATGACTAGAAGCACGCCAACGAAAGAATTTCAGCACATGCAATCTCCAAGCCATACTTGCGCACTTATAGATGAAGCCAAGCACGCAAAAATAAATGGCCACAGTGACTATGCCATTACGAACCAAACTGTTCAGCTATCACTCTACTGACAAAACATAGTGAGCCATCAAGTTAGTGTGACAGCATTTCTTGTAAAGCAAAGGCTGGCTCTCAGATGTGATAACCAAAAGATTGAATCTCTACACATTCAGACTATAACCAACAAAGGCAAGGAACATATCTGTTATTTGATGCCAAAAAGTATGTGTAAGGAGCTCATTCAGAACTTATGGGCAAAAAAGTTGTAAAAGTTCTTGATTGACTAGCTTAAAATGGCAAAATACTATCCATCATCTTTGAATTCATGTGAATACAATGCTCACATCGATGGACTTACTGTCATTCCACAATGACTTGAAGGAAATCAGCCCATTGAATACCTTGCAGCTTTTCTAGGGTCAACAAGGTACTAGTAAGATGAATTGACACATGCATTTGTGACATTTCTTAAAGCTGTTGAGCTCAATATACTAAAATGCCATAACCAAATCTATGATGAAGCACATAACATGCTCAATCACCACAATGGCATGCAAGCTAAAATAGTCAACCTGGACAAAATAATAAAAGCATGTGCCTTGCATTGGACATTCATTAAGTCTTATAGGCAAAAATGCTACAAATTCATGCATAAAGATTGCAACATTTATGACTTCGTACAAGTACTGTATGTTTACTTTACTGGTCCAACTGGGCATTATGAGAAACAGAAATATCAATTCAAAGAAAAGGTCTTTCCTTTTCAATGCCAAAGAAACTGGGTAACAAATGTTGGTCATGCAGTGCAGATGCTATGATAATATAAATGACATATTGCAAAAAATGTAAGCAATCACTCTTGAAAAGTGCAATTCTGCATGAAGATTGTTTGTTCAAATGAGTAAATTTCAGTGCAATTTTTGCAAAATTCTAGAATCTTATCTTTAAACACTTCAAAACCAGCAGTAAAACTTTAGAGTAATGTGGTTGGTGTTATTTAGTCACTTAAAGATATTGTTCAGCAACATTATAAGTGATGAATCTGAAGAAACTGGCAAGAGTCTTTCAAAAAAAGAAGTGTGTTGTAGCCCATCATCATATGCATCACCAGCCACTTGACAATAGTCATAAAGAGGCTGAGACTGAGCTAACAACAAAAGGAGGCTATCTGCAATTAGGCCTTTCAGCAATGTATT
>JAUUDY010496624.1:0-10657 GCA_032361765.1 Panulirus inflatus | reverse complement strand
CTGTTTCCTTGCACTACCTTGCTAATGTGGGAGACAGTGACAATAAATGTATAAAAAATTGTCATGTTTCTTGAAGATCACAAAATTATATCAGAAAATCAACACGGTTTCTGCAATAGAAGATCCTGCCTGACAAATTTGCTGGAATTTTTTAATGTTATGTATCAACGCTGGGGCGAAAAAGTACTGTCTGATGTAGTATATCTAGATTTCCAAAAGGATTTCAATCAAGTACCTCACAAAAGACTTTTACATAAACTCCAAGCACAGGGAATCGGTGAAGAACTCTGTGCATGGATCAGAGACTGACTTACCAGAAGAAAGCAGCGTGTAGCATTAAATGGCGAGGCCTCACATTGGTAAGACATAACGAGTGGTGTACCACAGGGGTTGGTCCTAGGCCACATTCTTTCCAAATATACAATAATAACCTAGAACTTGGTCTCATATCTAAGATCTCCAAATTTGCTGCCGACACTAAAGTAGGAGGTAGAGCTGTAAAAGGGTGGGACCGTGAAATGATTCAAAGATGTTTTAACTTACTAGCAGAAAGGTAAGACATGGCATATGAAGCTTAATGTAGACAAGTGTAAAGTTATGCACTATGGAGACAAGAATATACGTTAAAACTACAAATTATATGGAAACTGTCTAACTAAAGTATATGAAGAAAAGGACCTTGGAGTTGTCATTAGCAACAATCTGAAGTACACTAAACAGTGTCAAGCAGTAAGTAAATAAGGTAGACAAATATTAGGTTTCATAGCCATGATCATAGATTACAAGACACCAGAAACGATTCTCTTACTTTAAAATTCTCTAGTAAGACTACATCCTAAATATGCAGTCCAGCTTTGGTCTCCAAACTATATAAAGGATGAGGAAAAATTAGAGCAAGTACAAAGAAGAATGACAAAATTGACCCTCTCCCGTAGAAATCAGGTATATGAAGAGAGGCTAAAATGATTGGATCTCTTCTCCCTTAAAAACGCAGACTTCACGGTGACCAAATCCAAGTGTTCAAAATTCTGAACTTCAATAAAATAAATCATGAACACCTTTACAAAATACAAGAAAGTACAATTACCTTGACATATGGAATAAAACTCAAAAGCTAAAAGATGTAGTACAGATGTGGAAAAAAAGCTTCTTTTTCTATAGGTAACATCAGACATAGTGAATGCTAAGACTATAAATACCTTCAAAAGTTGTTTCTAAAGACAAATATTCTATAAATTCAAGTATAACCTGAGAAAAACACCAGAAATAAAGTGAATAAACGAGAGTGGTAATGGGGACAATAGAAGGCTAATGTGCAGCAGTAGGGAGTCAGTGATAACTTAAAAATCTCTATAACTTAAAAATCTGCTGAGAAGAATTACATTCTCTTGTCATGCTAAACTCCTTTTTTTCTTACCAGACAATCCAGCCATGAGCCAATCAAGCCTCCTGTTGTCTGTCTTTTTCTTGCAAACTCATACAAACCACACTCTCTTTATTACCACATATCTGTCTTACCCTCATATTACTTACTTGATCAAACCACTTCACACCACATATAGTCCTCAAGCATTTCATTTCCAACACATCCACCCTCCTCTTATCTATAGCCCATGCCTTACATCCATATAATATTGTTGGGATTACTGTTCCTTCTAACATACCCACTTTTTCCCTCCCAGATATTGTTCTCTCTTTCTACACATTTTTCAGTGTTCTCAGAACTTCCCCCCCCCCATGACTCATGTGTGCTTCTATGGTTCCATTTGCTGCCACATCCACTCCCAGGTATCTAGAATGCTTCACTTCCTCTAGTTTTTCTCCATCTAAACTCATCTCAACTAACTTGTCCCTCCTGAGCCTAATGACCTTGTTTTTATACTCATTCACACTTAAATTTCTCCTTTCACATACTCTTCCAAACTCAGCCACTAACTTCAGCAGTTTCTCACTTGAATCTGCCACCAGTGCTGTACCATCAGCAAACAACAACTGACTCACTTCCCATGCCCTCAAATTGAACAACCATGGTGACATCACACACCCCAGCTGCAGATCAGCATTCATTTGCAACCATTTACTCTTGTCATACACAAGCCTTACACCCATAATATAAAGCCAGGGCTTCTAGCAGCTTTACACCATATATTCTTAAGACCTTCCACGAAGCATATCTATCAACCTTATGATAAGCCTTCTCCAGATCCATAAATGCCACATACAAAACCATCTGTTTTTCTAAATATTTCTCACACACATTCTTTAAAGAACACAACTGATCTACACATCCTCTATCACTTATAAAACGACACTGCTCCATACCAATCTGATGCTCTGTACATGCCTTTACCCTCTCAAATAATACTCTCCTATACAACTAACCAGGTATTCTCAACAAACTTATACCTCCGTAGTTTGAACATTCACCTTGCCTTTATACAATGGCACAATACATGCATTCTGCCAACCAGGTATACTCAACAAACTTATACCTCTGTAGTCTGAACACTCACCTTGCCGTACACAATGGCACAATACATGCATTCCGCCAATCCTTAGGCACCTCGCCATGATCCATACATACACCGATTATTGTTACCAACCAAAAAATATCAGTCACCCCCTTTCTTAATAAAGTCAACAGCAATACCATCCACTCCAACCTTCTTGCTACATTTCATCTTAGAAAGCTTTCACCACCTCTTCTCTCTTTACAAAACCACCCTCCAAGACACTCTCAATACACATACCACCCAAGCCAAGAACACCCTACATCTGCCACTTTATCGTCAAACACATTCAACAATCCTTCAAAATACTCAATCCCCTTATGCCTCCTTCACCGATGTATTCATTTGTTCTCTTCTCTTTTGCACATTATCATCTTCCATAACATCTTATTTTCCCTAAAGTTTACGGATACATGCTGACCCTAACTCTAATTTGCACCTTTTTCAACCCATTCACCTTCCTCTAAACCTTTTTATATTAACCCAAGCTCCCTTGTCCAGAGATTCTTGGAGCTTCAAGGCTATGCACAGCTTAACAAAATTTGTAGATGATACGAAGTTGGGAAATACAGCTGCAACAGAAATCACATGTTAACTGCAGCTACCTAAAATAGATAAACTATGGAACTGGGATCACTCATGGCATATTTGTTTTGATATCAATAAGTCTAAACTTTTATACATCATCAATAAAAACAAGAATGAGGGGTATAGTATAAATTTTGTTGAAGTACAAAAGGTGAAAGGAAAAAGACTTTGATGTAACATTCTCTGATGAAGTACAGCTTAGTTAGCATGCACAAATGCAGTAAAAAAGGTGAACAAAATTCTTGGGTTCACAGGAAAAGACATTTGAATTAAAATCTAAGAAACTATTCTCCACTTTTTACAATTCACTGGTGCACCCCAATTTTGAATATGGTACAGTGCTCAGTTTTGGTTACCCAACTTGAAGAAGACAGATGGAAGAGATACAGCAAACTGGCAGGGCACCAACTGATTTCCAAACCAAGAAACAAAGCCTATAACAGATGGCTGGATGACTTTGAATAATAATGCCTAGAAAAGAGAAGTTATGAATAGATTTAACAATGGTCTTTGAAATCATTAAAGCCTTTGATACTCTTTATCTAAGCAGCTATTTGAGGTTAAATATGTCTGATTTCACTCACAGTAAGGGATAAAATTTGTGGGCAAATGATTTTACATAAAACTAGGCAAAGTACTTTTTCTTTATTAACATATGGAATAATCTACCAGTTAGAACTGCTGAAAGCAACACCACAGATATGAAGAGTCAGGGCCTTACACTCAGTGAATGTATTGGGATTAAAATAATTTTTAACACCTGAAGAATGTGTTCACATCTTCAAGTTTGGTTATAATCTAACTTTGACAGCCTTAATGCCTTTGGCAGTTATGATGCCTTAAACTAAAATAACCAAACAATGAACCTGATACACTGATGAATGTTCTTAAAATACTTTGTTCCAAATTCACAAATGACACAAATTGTGCCTCTTTAGTTACTTATAAAGTTTATACGTATTTCTCCTTACATCATCTCTTTGCTTTTCTTCTTTTACCACATTAACATCTATGTTACTTATTGTTTCCACAAACAGCCTTAAAACGATCCAATGGTCCGTTCCTGTGAATTCCTTTGACTGCTATAATAGTGCTAATAAAATTCATCAAAGAGTACTTACCTATGGGCAAACTGGAAGCTATCATGATGGCTCTGCACTTGTCCAAAGTGAACATCATAAGCACCATCAGCCCAGACACCAGCATCTCCTGCCTTGGTTGCCTCATCTTGCCTCTAGAACTGTCTTTATGGGAAAAATACCACTGATGATCATAGAAATAATGTGTTATCATTCTCAATGTTGACATCCAAGGCTGACATTCAAGTACCATACTGTCACCCGGATGAAAATAAAGTGAATCTGAAACTAAAGGCTTGCTGCAAAATTTCAAAAAAGTTATGCAATTATTGCCAAACTTTCACTTGCAAAATCCTTCTTTTTTCATGCCTATCTGAAATGAATAAACACACTTTGCATCAAAAGTCATACTTCCCTAAAATTCACTGCGTGAACACATACATGAAGTAATAAAGTAGTAAACCTTGCCTTATCTTTAGAGATAAAATATCAAAAAACAATCCTATGAAATCTACCCAATACATCAATATTGTTGCTGTCCGCAGTAGAATGATAATCAGATTATGATGAGCGTTACTTTAAAAAATATAGAGAGAAAGCAGACAAACAAATTACTAGTCCATAAAAGAAAGAGTCAGTCGATTAGCAGAGAGCCACTCACATGGATGATCATGCAACAGACTATGAGTAAAGTGCCATTTAAGCTCTGTCACTGTATAAACTTTGGGATCTGACTGATTTTGTTTCTAAACAGTAGTGCAGGATCCAGGGAAGAGAATAAGAGCAGCAGGAAATAATCTGAAGCACTGAATTCTAATCTACAATAATGAATCAGCTACCACTTGGGAGGGCAATGAAGCTTATGGAAATATGCGGTTAGACAGTTAATGTTTGTGAATCACATTCAGGAAAACAAAGAAACTATAAAAAACTCATCTATCTTTCCCTGGCTGCCTATATTTACCTTAGATTTCAACATTATAGTCCAAATATACCAAGGTTATCCATGTCTGTTCCTTGAAGACACATGACCAAATGGGTTCATCAATAAAATCAGACTTTGTACATAAATTATTAAAAGGCTATTATGGGAAGAAAATATGGTAGAGATGTTCCATGTAAAGGAAGCTGAAACAATTATAAGAACTAAGAGATCCTATGAATATCTTGCCTAATTTCCTATAGTAGCCCAGATTAACCCCTTAAGTTTAGATACTACACTTGAAACATACCAACGTAATTCCCATCTGCTCCATGAGCCCACATTTATAAGAGATTGTGCTGGTACCATGGTTGATGATGAAATCTATCATTATATCTATGTAAATTCACAAATTGCAGAGCAACTGCTAATACCATGAGGTATGACTCTCTCATATTTTTCCAATTATATCCAAAATATGGTAAACATTGTCTACTAGGGGAAGTTATGTATGGTTTGCAAAGGTTCTGTTGATTCCTAAGGATGTTTCAATTACTTTTACCAATTTCAATCTCATATTTTCCTACAGCTTCACACCCTTCTCCACTTACTAATTACAGTAAAATAAAAACTAAAGCTCCAAGTGATGTTCAGGCCCTTGTATACAATGCCCCATACATTATGGTACACTATTCATGCTATACAATATCAGGTAAGGTGACTGCTTACCATCATGACTACTTGGTTGATCTAGACCAAAAACTGGCATCAGTACATCCTCACTCATAGAATACTTAATATACATGAGCAGAAAAGATGTGAAATAAGAGAGAATTTAAAACACTGCTGCAAAAATTACTGACAGTTCGCTGGCAAGCTGCAGGCTGTTAAGTGAATCAGTGTAAAGTCATGTTGCAGCCCAAGGATTACACAAAGATACTTAGAAATATGTAGCAATATGGCAGTTACAAGGAGAAAAGGTCACACTGAAAAACTTGCTGTTATGATGTCTGAGCCAAAATTTCCACTTATGGGTGCGGAAAACAATAATCAATCAGCTATCCAGTAGACATTTCATTGAAAAAACTTCATATCAAATGAACTGACAGGCTTCATGCTTTTCCTACTTTTGGTAGTTTAACTATATTCTTACATCCTAACATGTATATCCTATGTAATGACATTTATCTTTCTTAAGAGTGAAGTAAGGTTAGGTTACATCTTTTAGGTTTGTGAAATATTGCTTCAAGAATTATTTTACCCTACACATTCCTTCTATTTCAACAACCTGCGAACTATATAGGATCTTCACCAATGAATAATGTTTTAAATCATTTATTCCCTGTTTAAATGTAAATAATGCAGCAATGCCATTCACGTTATTCTTTTCCTGTATTTCTAATTAAGAACAATGATAAGCTATAATAAACTATTTCCAAACAGCCCACCTAACCACCCAAGGAGCAGAATTCATATCCATGCATCATGCCAACCGTCACATACTGTAAATGATAAATGGCAGTAGCAGGGCTACCCAACCCTCCAACATACAAACATTCCACACAGTCCCCTGCAGCTCATTACATCAACATTAATATCTTCCTGCTCCAACTCTTCGGTAATAGAAACTATTTAATGCTTTGGCTCTGTTGGTAAGCACCACATTTCCCCTGATTTTCATAGCCTTTTCCACAAACAGTTATTTGTCGATGAAAGATAAAAATAATACTCCAAATCATACAGTATCAATATAAGTCACTTCTACTTAAAGTGTAACGGGTCCACCGATACGCATTATTTCTAAAACCATACTCCAGTTACACTGCAATGATGGAATTTTGCCTACTTTACAACATGTAAGAAATACGATGATACCATTTCTTCCATTCCTAGTAATAAATAGCAACACAGTGATAATCTAGTAGTTTACCCAATATCATTCACATTCCAACGTTGACAAAACGGCGGGGCTAACCTGGTATTCTACCAAACTATGTAAAAGTGTGCAAGGCACACAGTTGATTCTAAAAGCTATTCCAGCCAGCTATACCACAAAAGAACTTCTAATTAGAGGCGATGTTATAACAAATCGTTAATATCGCACCCTACCACAAAAAGAAAGAATATGATCGATATACACGACTAACTAGATTTAGTTACCAAAACACAATTACAGCCATTAATCAGATCGTCAATCTAAAACATACCTTAACAAGAACTTCTGCACTTTTCTCCAAAGAGACAAGATCTCATGATCGTGTACCATGTATCAATAGGACTTGATACAAACCCTATTGCTATTATGACGCGCTTAGCCTGAATTTGTCCATGGTTGAACACAGTCAAAAACTTTTGTTTACATTTGGGACATCAATGTCTCCTGCCTGACATCGTCTGCTATAATATGGATTTTTCAGAAATATGCATGTACAACAAATCTTTCGTGCATAATGCAAAAAAATTATGGAATATTGTAGCAATAAGGTTTACATAGAAAATAATTTTCCACAGCTTTCAAACTCATGAGCGAACAATGAAATATACACGAAGTAACAAAAGATGGTATACCTAAATATTCGTTCGAGCACCATAGAATTACATCTCAACATAAGATTTGCGTATATTATTGAAAATATATTTATAAAGAGTTAATATTTTAGTCATATTTCGGGTTTATTATAAATCTTACTTGATAGTTACTTTAATTCTCCGCTGATTTACTCATTTCGAAAGCATTTCTATTTACAAACAAAAGCCCCAATTATTGCAAGATAGCACTGTTGTTTTAAAGTAATATCAACTCTTTAATGGACACCTACAACGTATGATTAAAAAATGTATATATCTAGAGAGAATATGTATTATTAAAAGTTAAACAAATCTTTATTAGACAAATCAAGTGAAGAAATAATTGTGCAGCACGCTAAACGAATCACCAATTGACAAATAGAGAGAGCCATTTGTACGATAATACTCCGTAATGTATGCCTTGTTCGACAATTATATTATATGAATCAATAAATCAGCCAGAAAATGTGGGACAAAATGGCTGGAATTCAGTGAATCGTGATGTTCTGATATTGATTAAATACTAAAATCCCAAAGCCTCTTGATTATTTGTTGGACTGAATCACGCAGAATCTTAAATATTATTTGTAGAAAAGGCATATGATTATTCCATCTTGCTAACTTGTCAAAATAGCTGATTTGAGCCTACCTTGGTTGGATTTATAAGATATGAAAGCTCTCTCCCTCTCTCTCACTCTTTACTAGTAAAGTTCTATTTCAAGCAATCTATCATGGGCCATGGGCACAATTATAGGACCGAATCTCTAATATGAGGGTGTGGATAAATGAATTCTTTTTACTAGAAGAGCACGATGATCCTAACATCATAATTGACGCAAATCAGATGTGAATTCGTATTAATTAGTATAAGTCTAGTCAGCCTATAGCGATCACTTTGAAGAAAGCTAACTGCGCTTTTTGAGTTGGTACTGTTTCTTTTGGTAAAAGCAACTGAGAGACATTAAGATAAAGGCAATCACAATCTGCTTCTTTTGTAAAAACAACTGAGAGAAAGGTCATCACAATCCTAGGCGATCAATGAGCCAAATCTAACAACCTATTAATGAGCCTAGTCTAACAATCTACTAGAGCCTAATCTAACTTAACCTTGTAAAATAAAGTGAGAAAGTTTTAAAAGAAGCTATCGTAAGATCCGTTAGTGTGTATGTTACAGGTGGAATAGAGTTCTATCAACTATAACGAATTTATTGGCGTGATGCAAGTCGATGTTCGTACTGGACACGCTGCTACTGTAAAGTGAACCGGTGGTCTCCAAAGATAAGGTTCTGTACACAAAGGTACTTCACTCCGACTGCTAAACCCTAAGAACTGGAGTGAATATCCTTCCATTATTCAGCTTTACGATTTCGTGTGAAGTTGTATCCTCTGTATTCAAATTCTCCGATATATCTGAGGGACGTTATCCTGTTGTACTGAAAACATATAACACCGTGCATATGGCTGGTTTCCTTATGGGATGCAAAACACGTTATATAATGCAGTGTTGCAAGTAAATTCATTCCTTGAAAGAATCATATTTTAAAACAGAAATTGTCTGAGGGTAATGAGTATTCACAATCTTCATTAATTCCTACATTTCCAATGCTGTGATTGCATTCAGACCCTGAGGTGTTTGTGCCTTAATTCTAAATAAACCATCGTTGATTCTCATCATAGTATGTGGCTTAATTGTAAGGGAATCATTGGAGTTTTCACCAATACATCTTGTGGCTGAGCAGTCCTGTGTTAGAATATTCGTACAAACGTGCTGGCTGCAAAGCATCATCAATATTTGCCTTCTCTAATTTGTATTTGTAAGACACTGGCGCCAGATCTATGAAGACACTGACACCTAGATCTAGTAAGACACTGGTGCCAGAACTAGTGAGAGACAGCAACCAGATCTATTAAGAAACTAGATATATTTAGACACTGAGGCCAAATCTAGTAAGACACTGACGCCGGATGTAATAAGACACGTTCACCCGGTCTACATGATAAGCCAGCCAGGACTAGTGACACTGACAACGGATATAGCAAGATACTAGCGCCAGATCTGATAATCAGGTGTTTTTTTCCTCTTTTCTCCTCTTCTACTTTATTCTAAGTATTTCTTCCTTGGTTTTACTATTCCGAATACTTTCCTTACTGGATGCCTCGCGGCTGGGTCGACAGACCTTATTATTGCCGTCATTAAATTCATGTTATGCGAGACACCCCCCCCCCCACCACACAGAACACCTACGTCTTATATCTAAAGCTAATATCTTCACACTACTTGTCAAGGTCCTTTGTAAACTTATTTGACTCACTAATCCACTCTGGCAATTATGGCCATGACTTCACATCATGATATGATACGTATCTTTCTTCTTTCCCCAGAGTGTCTGAGATTGTGTGTCTTTCGTTGCGCTAATTTTGTTATACAGTAAGGGATTTCCCCTTGTTATATTCCTGTACTTGTACATTAACATACATTATCATCTCTAAAGAACTGTTGAGTTCAAGCTATTTCAACTTCTCAAGGCTAATCAAGATGTATTAATCTCAATTTTTCATGTGGAATGTTATTGTATTATATTTAGCATGTTCATTTCACCTTGCATTGATGATGTGCATAAAATACAGCTGTATTCAGAATTGCTATTTAGGTACGTATTGGACAGCTTCATCAACAATGTTTTTGTCTCGAGGTAAGTGTTCTCATTATCACTCCATTTATTTCTTGGACCAGATAATGTGGATTCATCAATGTGTTCTGAGCGTTTTTTTTTCATGTTCATTCTCATCTAGAATTCTCTCCTCTTCACAAGTTTATCTGCCTGTGATAGTGCGAATCTTATTTTCTATTTTTTGTGCGTTTTTTTTTATGTTTTGGGCACCCTGCATTCTTTTTGTCTTCTCTGTTCATCATTTTACTGAGAGAGAGAGAGAGAGAGAGAGAGAGAGAGAGAGAGAGAGAGAGAGAGAGAGAGAGAGAGAGAGAGAGA
>JAUUDY010496403.1:0-10659 GCA_032361765.1 Panulirus inflatus | reverse complement strand
TCGATAAAGTAAATCACGAACGTCTTTTCGAAATACAAGAAATATGATTCCCAGGGCAAAAGGAATAAAAATCAAAGCTAAAATGTGTAGTACGTACGGGAAAAATGCTTCTTTTCCTAAGGTATGCTCAACACTGGAATAGATTTTCGCCAGGCGAAGTGAATGCTAAGGGTACAGATACCTTCAAAAGCCGTTCAGACAAATATTCTATAAATTCAGGTATACTCTGAGAAAAACGCCAGAAATAAACTGTATAAACGACAGCGGTAACTAGAAGGCAAATATGCAGCAGCGGGGAGTCGGTGACACCTAAAAAAAACTACTAAGCTGAATGAAATTTTCTCAAGTTTTTGTTTCTATTTCATTTTTTTTTTTTACCAGACAACCCAGTCGTAGGCCAATCTGGCCTCCTGCTGTCAGTCTTTCTCATGTAAACTCATGTAAACCAAGGCCTTTTTGTTATCAAACATATCTCCTACCATTTCATTACTTAATCAATAAAACCAACTCACACAACATATTATACTCAAACATTTCATTTCCAACACAAGTACGCTCTTTTGCACAATCTTATCTATAGCCCATGCCTCGCGACCATGTTATGTTGTTGGAAATACTTTTCCTTAAAACGTACCCATTTGTCCTCTTCGAAATAACGTTCTCTCTTTCTAAACATTTTTCAACGCCCCCAAGAACTGTCACCCCCTCTGCAGCCCTATGACTCACTTCCACATCTATGGTTCCTTTAGCTGCCAAGTCTACTTCAAAATATGTAAAACGTTTCACTTCCTCGAAATTTTCTTTATTCAAATCTACAACCCAGCTAACCTGTACCTCAACCCTGCTGAACATAAAACCCTTGCTTTTATCCATATTTACTCCCAATTTTCTCCTTCCATACATTCCCCCAAACAGTCACCAATTTTTGCAGTTTCTCACTCAAAACTGCCACCAGTGCTATATCATCTGTAAAAATCATCTGACTCACCTCCCAGGCCCTCTCATCCCCAACAGACTGCACACTCACCCATTTCTCCAAGAATCTTGCACTTACCTTCCCCACCACCCCATCCATAAACAAACTCAATAATCATGGTGACTTCACAGACTCCTGCCTCAGGCCGACCCTCACTGGGAACCATTCACTCCACTGTCTTCCCACTCTTACGGACGCCTTACTTGATAAAAGCTTCTCACTGTTTCTAGAAGCTTACCTACCACACCATATTCTCGCAAGACCTTCCATAAAGCATTTATATCAACCCTATCATATGCCTTCTCCACTTCCATAATACCACATAAAAATCCATCTGTTCTTTTAAAGTATTTTTCACATACATTCCTCAAAGCAAACACTTGATCCACATATCCTCTACTACTTGTGAAACCACAGTGCTCCTGCCCAATCTAATGATCTGGTCATGCCTTCACCCCCTGAATCAATACCTTTCCATATAATTTTCCAAGTATGCGCAACAAACCTATGCCTCTGTAGTTCTAACACTCACTTTTATCACCTTTGCCTTTATACAAAGGCACTATATAAGCATTCCGCCAAACCTCCGGCACTTCATCATGATCAATACATACACTGATTACCCTTACCAGCCAATCAACAACACAGTCACCCCCTTTCTTAATAAAATCAACTGCAATACCATCGACTCCCACAGCATTGCCGCATTTCATCTTTTGCAAGGCTTTCACCACCTCTTCTTTCTTCACCAAACCACTCTCTCTGACTCTTTCACTTTGCATACCATCTCAACCAAAAACCCTATATCTGTCACTCTATCATCAAATACATTTAACAATCCTTCAAAATTTCCACCCCAATATCCTCCTCACTTCATCACTACCTGTTATTCCCATTCGTTCTTTTATCTTTCGCACATTATCTACCTCCATCCAAAACATCTTTTTAATCTCCCTAAAGCCTAATGATACTACCTCACTCCTACTCTCATTTGCACTCTTTCTTCAACCCCTGCCGCTTTTTTTATATCTACAAATCATTTGTTCCTTGTAAATAACGCCCAAACGCCACTCTTTTCCCTCACTACCAACTTTTCTACTTCATCCCACCCCTCGCTACCCTTTCTAATCTACCCACCTGTCACCTTCCCTACGCATCTTTTGCACATACCATCGCTCCTTCCCTAAATACCTCCCATTCCTCAGCCATTTCACCCATTTCATTTGCTCTAACCTTTTTTTTTTCCATCCTACACTCAATCTCTGCTGGTATTTTTCTACTCAAATCTATTCTTCAAGCTCACTTACTCTCACCTCTGTTCTCTCCGAAATATTTTCTTCTTTTTTGAAAATTTCTCCAAATTTTTACCCTTGCCTCCATTAGATAGTGATCACATCCCACCAACTGCCCCTTTCAGCACATTTACATCCAAAACTCTTTCTTTCATAGGTCAATCAATGAACACGTAATTTCATAATGCCCGTTCACTGTCTCTCCTACTCACATACGTATACTTGTGTAAATCTCTCTTTTTAAGCCAGGTATTCCCAGCCATTAGTCCTTTTTTCAACACACAAATCCACAAGCTCTTCACCATTTCCATTCATATCACTGAATACCCCCATGTACACCTATAATACCCTCAACTGCCACATTACTTACTTTCACCCATCACTAATACCCGGTCTGACGCTCCAAAACTGCTGACATACTCACTCAGCTGCTCCCAAAACGCCTGCCTTTCATGATCTTTATTGTAATGTTCAGCCGCATAAGCACCATTAATCATCCATATCTCACTACCTGCATCAATTTATTATTTACTCCCTTATACTGTATCACACACTCCGACAATTTCTGTTTCAGGAGTAGTGCTACTCGTTCCTTAGCTTTTGTCCACTCACAAACCTCTGAATTTAATCCTATGATTTTCCCCTTTACCCTTGAGCTTTGTTTCCTTCAGAGAAGAAAATCCAGATTATTTTCCTCAATCATACTATACTCAGTTTTCTTTATCGAGGTGAAGATGCACTTGACAGGTGCAACAGGTGCTGAATGCAACATGTCCGAATAGCACCTTTGTATTGCAGATAATTGCCAGGTAATGTGAACCGAAACTTGCCTACTATCTCAAATTCCTTCATCAGATATATGTTATGTCAATTAATAATGGTAATGAGTAGAGAGACTATGAAGTAATGTGTTGGTAAGTCTAAATTGAATAACAACAGTCGCCCAAATCAACGATCTAAGCTTGTTTTCGGATGCACACTACTACATTTGTAACTTTTCACGTATCTTAACGTAAATTGGGACAAATTCCACTAAAATTAAGAAGAAACATGCAATCATCAAATATTTTTGAAGATCAGAATGTACTCAAAACATGGAGTTAATGAAACTCGTTATTTGTGAAACGTTACGGGGAGGTACAAAAAAAGAACAGCCACTTATCATTATAGATAATCTTTCATATCATTCCAAAATATTAAACAAAGTTCCAATAATCAGCCACAAAAAATACCAAATGATTCAGTGGTTAGAGTCAAATAAATTGATCATGATACTTCTGTTACAAAACTGGAACTGCTCGAGATCTGCAAGTGTTATAAACAAAATCAAATGCATAAAACAGATCAAATTGCTGTTACGGCCACAAAGTGCTGCTACTGCCACCCTATCACTTCATGTTTAATCCATCTAATTCATCTGGGCTCAACCTGAGCCGCCCAAGTAAAGACGGAAATTAAAAAGAGGAATTCTAATGGCGATCAGTCTTTGAAAAGCGTTGAAAAAAAACAAAACACAAGAAGCAATTCATCATGTTAGCCCACAATACTGGCAAAATGTTATGATCCATGTAAGGAAAACTGAAACTGACTAACGAGCTAAAGACACGATTCTCGAACATTAACTGGATCAATCTATTACCACTATAGCTATACTCAGATGATGAAATAGTGTGGATGTGAGACGGTGTAGCAAGTAGCCTAGTGTGTGAGCCTTGCTCTGTAGACTACACTATGTGAAATAAGATATATTTTCTTCTTCCCCCATCTGTAATGATGAGTCTGATGAACATTATGATAGTCATGCATACTGTCTTCCCACAGAGAATGATAAGGGACAGTAGTGCTGATATCGGTATCTCACAGAAAACGAAAGAATGAAGAAAGGATATGGAAAAAAAACAAGATGTGAGGAATGAGAATAGTGGAAAAAAACATCAAACAAGATATTACAAAGAGACTTAAATAGGTTGGCCACCATCAACTAAAAGGGGTAAGTCGAACTAAACTATTACGAAAAAAAATGTTTCGATGAGAATCATCTGTGTGTGTGTGTGTGTGTGTGTGTGTGTGTGTGTGTGTGTGTGTGTGTGTGTGTGTTTCCTTCCCCCTCCAGGCGACTGTGGCTGCTTTTTTCCTTTTTTTTACCTCCTCCCCGTAACGTTTCACAAATAACGAGTTTCATTAATTCCAGATTTTGAGTAGATTCTGGTCTTCAAAATAGTTGATAATTACGTGTTTCTTCATATGTTTGGTGCAATTTGTCCCAATTTACGTTAGAATATGTGGAAAGTTACAAATGAAGTAACGTGCATCCGAAAACAAGCTTAAGTCGTTGGCTAGGGCGACTGTTGTTATTTAATTTAGACTTATCAACACATTACTTCATAATCACTTTAATCGTTAGCATTATTGACATAACATATATCTGGGGAGAAATCTGAGTTAGTAAATATGTTTTAATTTACATCATCTGGTAATTATTTGCAATACAACGATGTTATTCGGACGTGTTGCATTCAGCCAATCATCATTAACCTGTCGAGTGCATATTCGCCTCGCTAAAAAGAAAAAAAAAAATCAAAACTGAGTATAATGGTGGGGGCACGCAAGCAGCCAGCTCTCGGGAGCAAAAACCAAACTAATACCTATAGAAGAGGCACAGTAAACCAACATTGCGGCGTAGGACAAGGGGGTCGAATCTATAAGTCGGATTCGACTCCACTGTCAGGTAAGGAGGCAGAGCTAGACCTACCCCAGATGTGAGAGCAGTACTCCACAGTTTCTTAGATGCAGACTTAGCTATTCCCGTAATGTGGGTTTTCTATTGCAAAATATTCATTGGTTATTTATCAGTATTTCATACACATCTGCTTAACCAGTGTCTTGCAGCACCTTACAAATTATGGACTACATATGATAGCATTTTATTCAAAAGTAAATGGTAACCTTAAGAAAAATATCTGATCCTCGTTTTTGTTTCCTATGTCAGTTAACTTAGTAGATCTCTAATATTTCCATTCAGAAACTTTAAGAACACGTGAAATTATATAATTTTTACTTCAACAAATGCCATCTCGTTGGCTTAGGAAAGATTTCTTTTTTCGTAAATGTCTTACATATGAATTACGCTAATTACCAATCATGTAAAGTTGTCAGACGTCACCAGCAGCATGATCATCGTGTCATAATTATATTTCTTATTCTTAATTGTTGAAATTTATTGGCGGGAATGCTTTTGGTAGATGTAGTTCTACGTTCAAAAATGTAAGGTCAAAATGCTCAAATCAAGACATATCACACAGTGTTTATTTATAAATATGGGCATAAGGAAGTTACAGTGTAACATTACTGTAAAGTTTATCATTATTGTACAGTATAACATTATTGTACAATGTAACATTACTGTACAGTGTAACATTGCTGTACAGACTCAGTTCAAGCGACCCCTAACACAGCACAGCTCCAGTAAATATCTTGTACTGTCACTATGGTCGTTGGTCAGTTAACTTATATGAAGTAAGCCTCATATACTGGTACCATATATATCCATTAATCACATCAAGTAAACCTCTTGTACTGGCACCAGAGTCGTTACTCCATTAATTGTACTTTACTCTTATTTTCATCAAGTTTCCGTAAGATAACCGAACCTTAGATGAACATATTGCCTTGTAGCACGTAAGTGCCGCATGCGGCCGAGGTACACACTGGTCATCAGGAGGAAGACGCCGCAGTTTACACGTCATGTAACTGAAACATCTTAATTATTCATAGTGATGGGTGACGGCTGGTGTGCCGGGGATGTCCTGTCAGTAGTTGGATGAATATGCTCGGGTTTTGTTGGTGGAGGCACCGCCAGTGTTGGAGGAACGCCGCTGGTGTTGAGTCATCTCTCTGTTGGTGAGGAAAGACACCTTGACCTCCTGGGTGCCACTGGGCAGGGTTATGGCACTGTCTGGGAAGCTCACACGGATCTGTGCCTTCTTCAGGAAGTCGACGCCCAGCACCAGGTCTGCAGGCAGGTCCCGGGCTGTAGGTAGATGACAAATGATGGGATGAGTTGGACTAAGTTACTGCAGAAATTAATAAAATGTTATACTTGTAAAGGTTCATTATATTTTTGTGAATATACAAATAATGACAATAGAAATATATCAAAAGAATCAAAGATGACGTAGGCATGGAGATCATAACGCTGCGTTATAGTGATGTTCAGGTAATACAACAAAAAATACAACCAATTTTCTCTATCATTTATCATCTTGCAGTAATGATATCTTGCTGTATCATCCTAATATTTTTTTTATTACTTTTGACACTTCCTTCCATAGTGTAAAATTTATCTAAACTTTTGTGATTACTTTTTGTTGTTTTCCTACGTGTACACATCACACACCACTACAGCAGGAGACGAAATAGAGCAACAGGTCGAGGCCGCAGTCACCCTCGCCTAACTGCCAGTAACTAATCTAACTGCAGGTCCTGCCCTGTCTGCCAGAGCACCATCTAGTCAGCCTGGGAAACAGGTATATCGTATATGTAACTCACCCTAAACTGTCGAGCTGTGACAAAGTGTTGGTAACTAGAAAATGTCCCTAATATAAACTGCTGATTATGTTTGAACCAGCTTCATAGAGTGAAGTATTTATGAGATATCGCCATAGAATATATAATGGGTAATATGAATAGTTTGGTATATGGTAGCTCAACGACTGTTTCTTGCCATGTTTTTGGGTTCTTGTAGAACAATCGAACGTAAATACAGGTTGAGTATTCCTTATAAGTACTTCGGATTTTGGATTTTTCTTTGGGATTTTGGAATGTCTGCATATACTTAATGAGTTATGAAAACAGGATGGTATGGAAACAAACGGATTGGAGCTGAGACATACCTCAGCGTTTCGACCGTTAACCGTCTTCCTCAGGCGAGAATACTGCACGAAGGTTTCAGCAATCAGATAAGAAAGACATTAGAAGCGGCTTATATCGCTACCAAAGACAAGGTTAACACAAGGTCTGGGTACATCTGCTGGTCACGTCAGGCAGCGGAGATAACTGTGAACGGGTGGAGGCAGCGGGACAAGCGGGCCAATAGGAGAACGAGACACAACAAGGCGTCCGACCGGGTGACCATTACTTGCTACGGAATATGGTCCCGCCGAATGCTGGAGTCGGTATCTCCTGAGGAAGACCGTTGAACGGTCGAAACGTTGAGGTCTGTCTTAGGTCTAACCCAGTTGTTTCCATACCTTACTATTTTCCACATTTGTCATGATGAATAGATAATAAGATATCTTGGTGATGGGCTCCAAGTCTAAACACAAAATCCATTTGTTTCATATACACCTTATACACATAGCCTGAAGGTAATTTATACAATATTTTCAATAATTTTGAGCATGAAACAAAGTTTGTGTAACATTGAATCATCAGAAAGCAAAGTTGCCACAATCTCAGCTTTTTCAAATGTTTCCTCTAGAGTTATCTGCTTCATAAACAATGGTTTTCTTAGAAGTCTCTCTTTGATTTTATTAACTGACATGATATCTAGTTCTGTTATGAATGCACGCTGCTCTAGTCGTTCAATAACTCCACCACACATTTCTACCTTGTCGTCTATAGGCACTTTTTCTGTAGTCTTAACAGTCATCTTCTACGTCTCTTATCCCCATTACCTTGATCCAGGAACATTTCAACTCTCACTATCTGTCAGTGAGGGTATAACTGGAGCCTTTATCTGCAGGCCTTTTTAACATTTTCAGCAATATGTTTGTACCACAGAGCAGAGAATAAGAAAACAATCGAGAGTAATGTACGTGGTATTGGTGTTGACGATGGTTTGTAACAAACTGGCGCCAACAGAGCATCAGAGCCCAGCATGGGCAAGTGAAGTCAGGTGTGGAATTTTTCACTTGTCATGTCGCTGCTCAGTTCCTCGGATTTTGAAGCATTTCGGATTTCGGATTTTCGCATTAGGGATGCTCAACCTGTATTAGATATCCCTTGTAGTTCACATTCTTGTGCATGCAAGATTTATACATTTATATGCGTATTACGCCAATGGAGTCTCTTGAGCATCACCGTATAGAGTCCATCGACTCTGTACTAATGGTGTTTCGTTACGTTTGCTCACCACCACAATTTTACTGAATGTCGTAGACTTGTGATATATTGAAAGTATACCAAACTTTCTTCCCCAACAATGAGACCTAACTAATGACATAAAAAAGCAGGAATAAGGCAGTGATTCAAAGTTCACTAGATTTGCCAATTCGTGGCTGCAGTCATTTACATACGATTCATTACTTTGAATGCTGTTGTTACTGAGCATCTTCCATTGCCTGGCTGGGACTCCTCTCTCAGGGCGTCCTCCAGTATCATCAACGAGGAGCATGAGTCATACGTACGCTCTGCTCGACTCGTTTCAACAGTCAGATAACGGAAGTTCACATAAGTTTTATGCACTATATTTGCACCGTATCATTATCACGTATAGATGCATACCTTCTTGTAATATCTCAATACTCCTCCTAATGTAGCACCAATGGGTAAGTACTAGTTTGTTGTTTGATGGGTAATTCCCACCACTATCACATTTACTTAAGAGCACCAGACGGCTCCCGCCGCCGAGATCAGACCCATGAAATTGAACAACCCAAGAGAGCACTTTATCCAGTTCACGATTACTCATTGCATCCCAGCCCAGCCAACCTGGGTAGCTGGTGATCGCTCATGATATGAACTGAAATTGCATCTCCATTTATTTCTGGATCAAATGGAGGAAAATCATAGATGAAACGTTTATGTTGTACGATGTTGGCGCCACCAGGGGTTACTATCGTCCTGGCTCAATATGGTCAATGTTATTGCTGTTTCACTCGTTGAGGTGGTCTATTCCTATCTTAGCTGTAGAATGACTACCTAATAATCATTCTGTTGACTCATAACCCATGATCTATCCATAATAATCTGTTCAGATAACGAAGAGTGTCCTCAGGCATACGAGACAGATCGCTTACAGAACAAAGCCACTGACCAACATGGAGTTGAGTGACGTGTTTAGATCCTTTGAGGGAGAGTTCCACGTACCGGAGCTTCCCCTCAACCAGCCATGGTGATCCGTTACCTGTAATGATACACTCACTTATAATCTGGAAGGATAATTCCTGTATGAGGAGTAGAAAGAAAATGGCAAAGATAATATAATTTGCATTTGTTTTCATTTTGGCATGATCCTACGTTATTATTACTAAGAATAAATCAATAAAACGACGATCCTCTCATATCATAGCTAACTAGAAACAAAGATGAGACAGTAGTTGGTTTTTGAGTGGAAGTGTAGGATGAAGAAGAGAAACGAGTGGAAATGTGGGAGAAGTAGACAAAAGATGGTATAACAGTTTACCGTGGTGAGGAGGTGAGCCTCCTCCCGACCCTTGGTGCAGAAGGGGTGTGTGTTGGAACCCCGTTACCTGCGATATATTTCCTTAACCTCTTTTGACCCGATGTGTGTAGATCTGACCCCGAGTGACCTAAGGGATGTTTGTATAAACCTGTTCATTCTTCCTAAATTTTCTTGACCTGGCTGGCATCTTCCTGACCTCTGCTGACCCCTAATAACGATGGAAGCGTTTGAGTGAGCCCTGATGGCATCGGGAGCGTCTGTTTGATCCTTGATGACCTTGGGAGCTTCTACCTAATCTCTATTGACTTTGAGGGCGTTTAAGTGACCCATGATGACCTGGAGAACATCTGTCTGACCTCTGATGACCTGGCGAGCGTCTGTGACCTGGAGATCGTCTACCTAACCCTTTTTGCTTTTGAAAGCGTCCAAGTGACTCCTGGTGACCTGGGACGACTCTGTATGACCTCAGGTAACCCAGGGAGCCTCTGACCTGTGTTAAGCGGTGAGGGCGGGACGGAGGTGTCGGGGAGGACGTCCTGTCTGACGCCCAGCTCCTGCACCAGGGAGGTGGACATGAGTGAGATGTGGCAGGCCGTGTGGACGAGCGCCGCCACCTCCGTGCCCTGGACCTGCCGAGGAGCCGAGTCTTAATCCATGACGGGGATTAGTTAGTACAGGTGTGGACGAGTTAGTACAAGCTTAACTAGCCAGTGCAGGGGTAGGGAGTTAGTGCAAGCATAACAAGCCAGTGCAGGGGTAGGGAGTTAGTGCAAGCATAACTAGCCAGTGCAGGGTTAGGGAGTTAGTGCAAGCATAACTAGCCAGTGCAGGGGTAGGGAGTTAGTGCAAGCATAACTAGCCAGTGTAAGGGTAGGGAGTTAGTGCAAAGGTGAGTTATTATCTCCTAGTATTGACGTCAGTGTATTTACGAAGGTAATTATTATAGATGTTATTTCATCAGTAATTTGGTAGATGATGACATTTGA
>JAUUDY010495960.1:0-18635 GCA_032361765.1 Panulirus inflatus | reverse complement strand
TGTGCTAGAATGGTTTGGACATAAGGAAAAATGAGTGAGAAGAGCTTTGCCTAGAGGATATATGTCAGAAACAGAGGAGACAAATAGAATGGGGAGACCTTGTTGGAGATGGAAGGATGGACAGAAAAATATTTTGTGCTTGGGGGCATGAACATGCAGGAAAGTAAAAGGCATGCACAGGATAAAGTGAACTAGCACAATGTGATATACAGGGGGCAACATGATGCTAATGGACTAAACCAAGGGAATATGAATCAGTCGAGGGAAACCAAAAGAAAAGCTTTCTATTTCTATTTGGGTTCTAGTAGCTTGTTAGAGAGTGGTTTGGGTGAGAAGTGTCTAGTGTTAATGCATAGGAATGAGTGTCACACATAAAGTGGAACTGAACTGGGAGGATCTTCGTTTCATTGAGGTGTTGAGTGTTTCTAGTTGCTAGGTAGTCATTGTTCTGAGTGCTCTGTTTTGAGTGCTATTCAGCTTTAATGTATTGGCTTTTGAAAGGAGGGAAGACCAGGCCTTTGGCCAAATTCGTAGGTCCTTATACCTAAAGACATAACTTGGGAAAGAGTGGATCTGGATTTACCTTTTAACTGTTGTGATTACTAACTGCATGTTACGAGAGTTTTACTCATTTTACCCTGTCCCCTAACCTTGTATATATAAACCGTGTCTATACTCTAACGTATATATGAATAACACCCTAGCCTATGCCAAATGTCCTTATCATCAACCAACTCCTAAATTAAGATAAACAGCAAAGGTAGACAGCACCGGCTCCCTAACCTAACCTAACGTGGGCTTGATCTCAAACAACCTAAGCTTGCATGACGGTCTGTAAAGCTAACCGTTACACCACCATTATCAGCGGTTATTTTTACACATGAGTAGAGATACACAAGCAGCAGGAAGAAATCACCAGAGCTAAGAGTGTGATAGCAGGATACCATACAATATTATGAATAAAGGTTGCTGCCTCAGACCACCTGGACGGCTCACATGCAAAAGTAGCTAAAAAAAAAAATGCTGCTACAATACAGTGTTACATATTGATTCTCAAGCTAAACCGCATCCACCTTTAAGTAATTAGTCAATATAGGCACTGTGAGAATCAACAGCGCGCCGTTTGGTAAAGTGTACGCCAAATGATTACTATGCGGAAGGTGTGTACGCCCCTTGGCTTTTTTTCTTTTTTTCAAGATCGACGGATCTCTGCTTGGTCCGACACGAGTCTTTGCCTGTTGGCGGCCTGTTCCCTGGTTTTTATGCATGGTCGTCTGAGATGCAGGCAACTTCTTATGGAGATGGTGCTGGGCGCGATATTTTCAACTGGGAGGTGGATGGGTATTCACCTATGGTCTGGAGCAGGTGTTCCATTTGGTTCTTTTGGGTCTTGTAAAATAGTGAGGCCCCTGGTATTACATGGTCTTCCTCAATGAAGTCTGGGACTCTTGCGCGGAGACTTTATGTCACTTCGCAGTCCAGCATGTAGTGTTCCACTGGGTGCGTTGACGGCTCCTGACAGTAAAAGCAGTCCCTGATGACGCCGTCATTTTTTTTTTTTTTTTTTTTTGCCAGCTTCACTAGTACCCCAGTCGTAGACGGAGTAGATTGACTACGGTTTTCCATCTCATGTCTCTGTCGTTATATGGTGGCTCCAATAACGTGGCCATCATGTACCACTTGGCTGACAGATCCAACATTGTAGGCGTCCAGCAGATTCCTCTTGGTCCGGAGCTTAGCTACTTTCTGTAGCTGGTGTTTGACTCATTGCAGACTCACTGGAGCATGCATCTGGATGTTGCTAAAGCGTGTGGCTGCTTTAGCTGCCTCGTCTACTGTCTCGTTTCCCCTCGATCCCCAGCCACAATGTATGGTGATGGGACGTCCCTGTTGCTGTAGCTCTCTAAGTTGAGTAAGGATCGAGGTGACAAAGCTTAATGTTGTCTTTTGGGAGACTGTGTTGCAAAGCTTGCAATGATGACTTGGAATCCGTGTACATATAACGGGCTTCGAGTGCATGGTGGCTGCGTGTTCCAGGGCTTTAGAGATGGCTACCAACTCCGTCAGTAGTATGAAGCAGCCATCCGACAGCCTCCTGAAGTGAGTATGACCTGGAGTGTGGATGGCCGCCCCCTGACCTTCCCTCATCTGTCTGGTTCACTGAGCCGTCTGTGAAGTATGCTACAGCTTTAGCAGGTGTCTGTGGCCATGGCTCTACAAGCCAGTCTTCTCAGGTCTTCCTGCTGGAGGCTAGACTTATTGTCACGCAATGCTGTGACTGCAAAGGTGGTCCCCTTGGGGAAGAGCGGGAGACAGCGGATTGTGTAGGTACAGAACTGCCACCTCAAAATTACAGATTGCACTTCATTTACTCCCGAAAAGCGATAAAAAGTATAAGCTTACTAAAATGACAACGAGTAAATGCTCTTTGAATTATTTCTGCTCTTTAACGTACCAGATTACTGATATTAGTCACTACTGACTGCTTTAACAATAAAATACTCACCATTATTCCAGATCAGCTAATTCCCATTCCGCAATCTCTTCGTCCTGTGTCCTGAGGTTGTGATGGTTTATGTGAGGGTACTGTTTGCGGTTACGCTGACTCGTATTCTTCCAATAACCCAATGTTTTTCAGTACCTCCTTTGGCAGTTTATAATCATAACAGCTGTTTCCATTTCTTCTTAGTCCATGCTTGTTAGTATTGCATTTAAGCTTCTGATACTAAATCTATTTCGAAGCTTTGACTTCACGATGTTCCTATGACTATAGATACGCTCTACATCTGCGTTGGAGTGAGGCAATGTCAAAGTCAAAGCCAACTTAGAGAGGTCATTGAAAGGATTTTCTCCTGTTGCATCCCTGAACGCGGCTATCTCAGTCCAGAGTGCTAGGGTGCCAGCGTTTTGATTCCACAATTCATTATGAAGCTTCCTCCACTGAAACTCAATGCGTGTGAGAATTTCTTCGTTCTCAGTAAACATTTTTGCGAATTCCAGTATTCCAGGCTTAATGGGTTGCAGGCATTCACCTGCACTCAGTGATGACATTGACTCTAACACTTGGGCACTGTCTGCCAAACGTTGACGAAGCTGTTTCACTAATTCCACCACAAACTGTGCAACTTCCTCGAAAATTTTCATCAGGAAGTTTACATTGTGCCATTTTCTTTTCAAATTCGTACCCTAAGTAGTTCTCGTCTGAATCTCCTTCATTTAAATCTCTGCCTGGGATGAGGACCTCAGAACCTATGGAATCAATAGGTTGAGTAAAGTCTTTTAGCAGTTTGGTTGGATCCTGTAACTCCGTTACAAATTTCTCGTTTACACGCTGAACTTCTTCAAGAATATGCTTCAGGAATATCAGGAAGGCATAGTTTTTCGTGTCACAAAACAGCTCAACAAGGTTCAAGAAAGTCACTACAATCTTCTTACTCTCAGAATAGAACTGGATAGCGATACGCGATAGTTTCGTTACCGTAATGTCATTACTCTCATCAGTTAAGAGACTACACTTCTGATTGTCTATATCACTTTTCAACTGCGAGGCAAAACACAGCTGCATTGAACTTCGACCTTTTTAACTTGAAATTCATGCATCCTCTACTGTCTGCAAATCGTACTTTGTACAGCTCACTGAAATGATCAACAACACGTAATGAACAGGATTCAGCAATGAATAGTGATTATAAATTCTCTTCAGTCTCTCGTGCGTCATCACTCACTTTTTCAAGTGGAATTGTGGTTTGTCTCTGAGTACTGAATGGCTCTTCAGCATTCTTGTGTTTAGCTGTTTTGCTGTCTTTCAATGTCACTATGGCAGACAATGGACGATGGCAGTACTTGCAAAGACATTTTGGTATTATCTCCCTCTACTTTTAACCACTTTTCATATTTGGGGTCTCAACCCCTCTGCTTTATATAAAAATGAGTATATATATCTTCCTCATTGTTGTGTTTGTTCCATATAGTGAATTGAACACACAAACAGCAATGCAAGAGTCCGACTGAACCTGAACTGAACGAGGGACTTGAGGAGGTGGGGGATGGAATACACCTGAACTGAACCTGTTCAAAAAATTTTCGAACATGTTCATTTCGATGAAAATGTTTGTTAAGCTGGTGTTCATTCGGTATGTTAGCAGTCACATGAAACTTCGATGTATCACATCAGGACTTATTCCTGTCAAACATTACTACGTAAGCTTAAGAACCCCATGTAATTCGTCTTAAGTCCACACAACTTCCTGACTTCTACAATAGCGGACGCATTATTTCTTAAAAGGTGACGACAGTCATGTGATTGGAGATGACTCGTCGCTTCTCTAAGTTTACATATGCTGATTATTGTCCTAGCAGAACACCATATAATAAGAGTGCTTACCCAAAGCTTACTGTAAGAAACACAGCCAGGGTAGATATCCGCAGAAACACAGTTGGAGAAATGGCCGCCATCACTAAAGCAGCTTGTTAGTGACCCGGGAAGCCTTCTTCACTGTGGATTCTTCAACAACCCCTCACTCCTGATGATATTCGTCACTGTTGACTAGTAGGAGTGTGGTTAAGGGACCTCCCCTCGGTTGTCATATCTCTTTGGAATCGTAATAAAAAGATATTTCCTTAAATCGTTTTCCCTTGGAGTTATCACACACATCTTTAGATGTAATCATTCAACCTTTATTATAAGCTAGAGTGTAAATAAAGTATGATATTTTGCATGTGGGAAAAAATTTGCACGTGTAAAGACGTCAAAAGGCAAGTTCAGTAAAATGCCAGACACCACTTGTTCCGTGTTTCCCGCAGTGCTCTTACGCTGTCATTTTCGACGTAAGTGAATCGTCTTTTGGCAAACTTCATGACGATAACCGAGGAAATATTGCACTAGCCTATATGTACTTTGATTAATCATCTTCTCAATCTGTATTTTCATAACACAAAATGGCAATTCCACTCGGGCTCGCTAGCAAGAACATCAAGTAGTCCTAAGTAACTTGTATGGTTTACATGTACATACATTGTGATATTTATCTTAGTAACTATTCACTCAACATATGTGTGTTCATAATCCAATTAATTAGAAATAATTTTGGTTATGTGTTACAGTGCGCTTATTAGATAGGGTTGTAGGCCTAATGACCTTCCTCATAGGTCGCTGGCCGTAAAGCCCAACAAACAAACAACAACAAAAGATTTATCGGTTGGTGGATGTAGCTGGACTTTGCTGGCTTTAATGACCCTGGCAGCTGATAAAGCCTGACACCCAAGCAACCAACTACAGTGACATGGGTCATATGCATTGTGAAAGGATATGTGGTTATAGAATGACCTTACATGTTAATATTGACGTCCTTGGTTAATGACCCTGCCAGTGTATAGGCTTAATCCTTGTACAACCAACCAATCAATTTCAGAACATTATGTTAAAAGTCCTGAAGAATGATGCTTGCCCAGGTTTCTATTAACCACATTGCTAAACAAAACAAAAATTTACATGGGCTTTTAATTCGTGAGACTAAGACGACATTGAGTCATGTTACGATTTCGGCTAGGCTACTTCATGCTGGGCTGGAGCTGCCGTTTATGCAACTAGAGGAAAGAGATGAATGATCAAAATCAAGTAAAAGATAAAACAAAAAAGCTTAGGCTTAGCCTTGTAAGCTTGTGCTAATGTTGTAAAAATAATGCTCAAAGGTAATTTGTGTCAGAAAACAACGGAGACTCAGCTTGGTGTGTCTGTGCTGATATGTAAAGTGGAATTGTACAGAAGGTAGTGTATGATTTTATTGTTCTTGGTATGAACAGGATACTGAAAATCAATTAAGAAAAAATGTGAAGAAGAGATAATAAGTGAAAGGGAAAAAAATATGTAAAAGAAGAAGACTTGAGGTTCAAATTGGTAGTTACGGTATACGGTTAGATTGGAGGTGCTCCGAACTCCTCAGCAGACCCTGAGGGAAAAGACTGAAAGAAAAACCTCCGTGCCCTCTGGAACTACAATATTATTTACCTCTGTGCTGAGTGTATGGTTCAGCTTACATCTTTATATTAGAGGATCCTGACATAACTGATTTGAACTCACCTGGCGATTAAGCCACCACTACTGTGAACCTGCCCAATGAGCAACCACTAGTTTGGCTTGGACAATAAGTCTGGCCAGTGAACCACACTAGCGTGACTTGGCCAATGAACCACTACAAGTGTGACTTGCCCAATGAGTCACCACTAACGTAGTTGCCAAGCCAATAAACCACACTAGTGTGACCTGGCCAGTGAGCCACCACTAACTTAGCCTAGCCAATGAGCCACTACTGGTGTGGCTTGGCCAATAAGCCACCACTGCTGTGGCCTAGCCAATGAGTCACCGGTAACATGGCTTCGCCAATGAGCCACCTCTAGCATGACCTGGCCAAGGAACCAACACTGGTGTCGCCTGGACAATGAGTCACCTCTAGCATGGTGTAGCCAATGAACCACCATTAGCATGACTAGGCCAATGAGCCACCATTAGTGTATCCTGGCCAATGAGCCACCACTAACTTGGAACTAGCCAATGAGCCATCACTAGCGTGTCCTGGCCAGTGAGCCATCACTAGTATATCCTGGCCAATGAGCCACCAGTCGTTCGATGTAAAAGAAATGCTAAGTAGGAGGAGGAGAGAGAGAGGCGGTGTTGGTTGTGGGTAAAACGAGCTAGCCCGGCGCGCGCGCCAGTGCAGCTTATCAGGGCGCTCGGGCCTCCCCTCAACAAGGACATTACGGTGCGAATGTCCCTTGCTGACCTGTGCTGGTTCCCCCTGAAGCTGGCCCTTGCTCCCTGCCCCTGACGCTGGCCCTTGTTGCCTTCCCCTGACGCTGGTGGCTCTTGCTCCATGCCTCTGAAGCTGGCCCGTACTGCCTGCCGCTGACGCTGGCCCGTACTGCATGCCCCTGACGCTAGCCATGTTGGCTGTGGCGGTGCTGACATGTGCCGCAAGCTGTGCCAGAGCCTCGTCTTGAAGGCAAAGGCCACCTTTCAAAGTTCAGCCTTACTACAGCTTCATGTAGCAACCGCATGCTCAGTATTTTGGGCGATGGTCAGACCTCGTCAAGGTTTTAAATCACGGCATTTTGGCCTTTTGAAGGCCATTTTGAGTCCACCAAAGGCCACCCCAGTCGTAAAGATTGCATGTAGTTCACTGCACTCAATAGACTAAGCGACTTAGCTTAGTCCATTATTATCAAATTATCATGAAGGTACATCAGGGTCTAAGAGTACAAAAGATGAGGTAGCTAGGGCATAGTGCTACAGGTGTAGGATTGTGGTGGGAAGGAGTGGTCAAATGAGTTAGATTCAGAAATAAGAGTCAGGCATGGCCAGGATCCCGAGGTGCAGATAAACATGCCTGAGATGAAGTAGGAGCACACAGGGGGAAGTCTGTGGTTGCCAGGTCTACGTGGAGCTCCTGTAGAAGGTAGGTGTGGCGCGTGCCGCAGCCCCGTAGAGCGAGTGGCGGCTGCCGGGTTTGTGCTTGGGTTGCAGTGGTTCCGGGGCGTGATCGTGGGTCCAGTTTTTACCGCTGCTTCTCGTGACAGGCGAAGAGGATGTCCCACGCAAGTCTTGCCGGGGGAGGGGAACCGTCGGAGATGAGGAGGAGCCAAAAGGAAACCTGCCAGGAAGATGGAAAGTTAGGAGTCAATAAGGACTATCTTCTTCTGACGGAGGAGACGTCCTAAGGGCGGCTTGAGTCTGGAGTGACATGACTAATACACGATGGCGTTTTGGGAGGCTTAGGTGTCCCTCTAAAGAATAGGGAAAGTTGCTGATTTGTGTATCAGGTGGGGTGGGCCACCAAAGTCATTCTTTTGGAGATTAGGAGTTACAGTCGTGTGACCTGTCCAAGCCGCCGTCAGTAAAGAAACACTTTGTGGACCGATACTCGGTGGCTGCAATGTCAACAAAGACCACATATCAAAGTTCAGTGTTACTACAGTTCTACGTTACTTATTCAGCTCAGAGGAAACCAAACATGAAACGAATCGAGGATAAATTTTAGGTAAACTCTAAACCTTTGAGGGAAATGTTCAGATGAAATTATGCCTTTTCTGCGATCACTGTAAAATGTTTGCATGGACATGCCAACTGTTGTCGCTTCATGGGTTCTCCTAGTTATATCAACGTGTAATTTGCTTGGGATTCGCTTGGGAAAGGAAATGAAATGTACCCAACTTAAACACTAAGGATATAATGCAAGAGGGCTTAATGTTATAAACATAGACAGTTAACTGATGTAATATCTCTAACTGATATTCATGTTCAAGGAAGTGTGAGAACGATAACCATGCGGGAAAGCCTTTCATATATCGCTACAGCAGATATAAATGTATGAATTCAAGGAAGCCTTTGTACTGTAATCATAAGCTACTAACACTACGCTTAAGTCCTTATAATGTATCTGTAATTTCACTAAAGTCACTACAGATATACTAGAGCAGTCAGCTGCAGAGGGAATTGGATATGATAAGACCTAAGAGTGGTCCAAGGTCGGCTGTTACCACGCACATCCCAGTGTATGAAGCAACATTGTGTTGCACTAACAAACTTGCTAAGATTTTTAAGGCAAGAATGTGTTCGTAATGGATGCAGTGCTTACACCATTCTTACGTAAAGTAAACATTACCAACATATGTCGATCGAGCCGCTTGCTGTTTGATTTTGCAAGACGTCAGGCGATCATCCATACCTTCATTTCTGGTTATGGGTATGGGAAAAGAACATTAATCTCTTTTAACGTTACGGATCAAATGACGTGATATATGGTAAATTTCTCGAAACAATTATAGCGGACAAGATACGGGAACAAATCCGGGAACACTTGGAGTATCATGATCTTATTAAGGATTTTCAACATATGTTAACAAAAGGGAAGCCATGTCTCAGTAACCTTCTCTTTGATAAAGTATTTGAAACTGTTGATCAGGGTGAGTTATGATATTGTATGCTTAGACTTAAGTAAGGCTTTTGACAAAGTACCTCATGAGCGTCTGCTTAGAAAAATAGCGGCACACGGTATCTGGAGTTGTGTATTATATCGGATAAGGGCGTGGCTCTGACAGAAAACAGAGGGTATGCATCAATAGAGTTACATCAGGGTGGGGCAATGTAGCCAGTGGTTTCCTCAGGGGTTAGTCCTGGGATGGCTCTTGTTCATTATATATATCAATAATTTGGATACGGGAATAACTAGTGACTTAAGCAAATTTGCCGATGATACAAAAATAGGATCCATAAGTAACTTGGATGAAAATTCAGTAAATCTGCATAGGGACTTAAATACATTATCAGAATGGACAAGTACATGAAAAATGGAGTTCAACATAGACAAATGCAAAACACTTAGTGTGGATAAAGACGGGAGCACAAATTAGAAACTGGAAATTATTACTGGTCAAACAATGCAAGAGAGATCTAGAAGCACTGGTGAACAAGGATCTTAAGCCATGGCAACAATGTATTAAAGTGTGTGATAAGGCGAATAGGATGTTAGGATTCATTAATAGGACTCAGCAATAAAACACCAAGAGTATTATTGCAACTTTACCTTGCATAGGCGAGACACATTTGGAATTATGTGGTACAGTTTTGGGCTCCATACTATGCAGATGATATAGATTGTTTTTAGAGAGAGTATAATGGTGAATGACAAAAATGATCCCTGGAATTAGAAAACCTCACGTGGGAAGAAAGGTTAATAAGACTCAATTTACACTCACTTAAGAGAATGAGGGCTAGATAGGATATGAATAAAGTTTTTAAATGGGTGAAGGACATTAATAAAGGTAATATAAGTAAAGGTTTCAGAATGGCACCACCGAATAGAAAAAATAATGGATTTAAATTTGTATAAAAAATAGATTTAGGTCAGATGTGGGTAAATATTTGTTTGGGAATAAAGTAGTAGAATTATGGAACAAGCTGCCAAGTACAGAAGTGGAAGCTAGGGTTTTTAGGTAGCTTTAAACAAAGGTTAGATGTGTTTATGGGTTCAAGCATTTGGTGGGAGGGTGGACAGACTAATGACCTGCCTAGCATGGGCCAACAGACCCCATGCAGTGACCTCACTTCTTATGTTCTTATGGTGAATGCAATTGTGTATATTTCTACTACTAATATGGCTGCTGGGTAAGATTTGGAGAGGTATTCATAGGTTCTGGTGATGCTGCTAAACTATCCAAAATGAGGTGATCATGTACTTTTACCATAATCTCCTAAGAAAAATTTCAAAATACACAGACTATATATACCATCCTAAGACAGAGATAATTCTCTGACTTTACACCAATCTACTTGCATTTATAAATCCATTATCAACATTTCTGTATTTAAAGATACCCCATTCAACCTTCCACCATGTAAAGATGCAATATCCTACACTTGGGTACAATGTCATGTTTAAATAGCCCTACTGTATCTCGTCCTACGTTTCCCCTGATCTTCAGATTACTCCTAGCAGTCTGGGTTAGGGGACAGGGTAGTATATTTAATGGATGACGAAATCTTTTTCGCCATACACATTTCTCTTATCTGGCACCAATTAAACTCCCGAGTTATTCTTCAAAACAAAAAAAGTTTCTACAAACATGAAGGTTTCTTACAGTCGGATTCTTTTGAATAACAAATGTCATTTGCATGAGAAACGCAAGCCATAATTTGTTGTCAGTATAGATTCTCAAGGATAAATAAAGTCTGTCATGCCAGCCAAACTTCAACCAACTTATCTAACTAACCTAATAACTAAAGAAATATAATTCTTATGAATTTGTAAATAATAATTTGTACAAAATCTAATGACAATAACGGCTTTTCGATACAATACATCGATAATTCTTTAAGCACAGTGAGGCATGGAAAGTAAACTACCAGTTCCTCTTCATGTGGACAGACATAAGAAACATGATAGAGTGGTTGCTAAATAAAATCAATGGACATAATCCAGAACATAAACACAGGAGACAGACCACATAACAGGTACCACAACACCTTATGAGAGCAACTAAATTATTGACAATCTTGTTAGAACTGAAATATTTACCTTGATATGACTCCCTGCAAGCCGAATTATTAAAAACGTTGTATACTCCTCGATATTCTTATTGTATTGTTTACATGGCGGTGCGCGGCTCGACTCATCAAGACGCCATTTTCCTTGGTCACGTGACCAACAACATAGACCAGTAGGGATGCGCAGGGTAAAAGATAATAAATGGCACTCGTCCAATTATGAATATCTACTCATCTACTACAGCCAACCTTGTTCCATTCTCCATGGAACAGGTTAGATGTATTCAGTTTTTCCGTTTTTATTATACCTATCTAAATATCATTCAGTGTTAATGTGAAACGAACTTCTAGGTGGTTCATATTAATGCTCCCTATTTCTTCACTTTACTCACAAGTTTTGGATCGCTGAGACAAAATTCTCAGTTCGCATCATCTTCACACACAAAAACCTTCTATTACGCCTATTCTCAAATCGTTCCTGTGAAATAGTTCTCGTCATAATCAGTCCCAATTCTTCCTTATCCATATCATACTACAATATACATATTTTTGGCCTATTTATAACTACCGTGTGTTCTGCATGACCAAAGCATTCCTATAGACTCTAAGTCATGCGCCTTTACAGTGATATAACCAGTTACTTTTTCCGCACGTATCATATACGCTTCCTACATCAACATATTTCAATCTACTGGTCTCAGCAAGAGTTAAACACCCCTTAACATATAGAATTTTTTTTTCATGTATACAGATCAGGTTTAGGGTAAGTAGTCAAGGCCCACTGACGCTTAAACCTTTCAATTTACCAGAACTTTAGTGAATCTCCAATCATTCTCCCTTGCAAGACTCCACACTTAGCTTCAGATCGGTTTTACTCCTAAATACTTAAATTCATCAAAAAGCTTAGCCCTTTTTCCCATTTACATTGAAATTATCCTTTGACATCCTATCTTTTCAAAGAATGAAATATTCGCATTCTTTTCAGTATTCTCCATCTACACATATCAGCAAATGGGTACATAACTTTTTCCAGATCCGGCTATCACAACATCAATATCTGCATACAATAACAGTGTTAACTTTCACATCGTTTCACTGTGGTGAGCTTTTTGCGTGAATTCTGAGAACAGCAATATGAAACATAAAATATATTTAAGAGTCACGGTTTTTCTTTCATGTCGAAAGTTCTAATCAGGAACAAAAGCTTTCATCACCGTCATGTTTTAAATGGAACATGAAAACGACAATTATTAGAGAAGTAAGAAGAGAGGAAGACGAATCTGAGAGCATTTGAGTAACTGGAAAAACCTGTCATTTAAAGTATGGATGTCACAGCTATTACAAAAAAAAATAACAGGAAAAATTCGTTCCAAAATTTAGATGTGTGAAGATGGTCCTTGGAACGTGGGCACTGAAGACGGGTGTGTACCCAACATCTGAGTTGATCACTGGCTAAACAACGAGTTGGGTAAGAAGGTGCTGTGTTGCACAGATGCCTTACTGGGGTAGAGACTGGAAGGCATCGAGGATTTCTCCTTGCTGTGGGTCTGGGTCGAGATGCGTCACACGCGATCGTTAGTCCGAAGCCAGGAATAAAGGCGTCCCATGATCCGGAGGAGAATGGAAGCTGACTCATGGTGGTAGAGCAAGTCTGGAGGATCCTGCTGTCAGTCGCCGTGGTCATGACATAGTCAACAGAGCCAGAGGAGGTATAACTGCACTGATGTCGTTCTTTGAGAGGATGTTGGGCGTTACTTGATGATAAAAGATTAATGGTCCGCGAGATCATGTATCTCCCGATATGTGACGAAGTGCCGTATGGCACTGCATGTCACCAGGAGTTACTTGGACAAGGTGGTGCACCTCTCTGCCGACATGACTCTCATCAGGAGAAGGCAAGGGAAAAGACATGCTCTGTCGACGTGCTGTTTGAGGACGATCGCTATGGCAGAAGACGGAGCATCTGTGGAAAAGCTACTAGGTGCATCTGGTTTGCTATAGGTGAGTAGGCTGGGTTTGAACATTTCGTTCTTGATCATGATGCAGGTATTGTCTGCTTCCAACGTGCTGCGAAGGTTTTTCTTCTGACCCTTTAGGAAGTCATGGTGACGGTTGAGGTTATCGATACAATGTGGAATGAGAAACTCGTAAAAGTTGATTTCCAAGAACTCGCCAAATTTCCCCGGCGACATTAGCCAGTCCATTTTCTCTTCCAGGGAACAGATGACCTCGCAGACTTTTGAAGGCTGAGAAAAGTCAGTGACAACAAACACATGTCTGTTTAAATTGACCTGGATTCCTCATTCACGTAGGCGTGTAAAGAGCTGACGAAGGTATTGCAAGTGTTGTTCTTCATCGCAGCTGCCCACGAGAATGTCGTTCAGGTATGCATAATTGCCGGAGATGCCACAAAAGGATGGTTAATAAAGCAATCATACATTTGGGCTACAGACCCTAATCTACAGGCAAGTGGATGAATTCCATTAGTCTGTAATGCCAATAAGAGCTCCTCGTTAAAAAAAAAAAGCGTATTTATTAGGAGATATTCATTCTCAAACTTTCCTGTCTTCTATTTTCTGTATATCTTTGTCATTTCTAAAATTCCTGTAAACTTTTCTTTTAACAGAATCAAATGCTTTGCTCAAGTCTATCGACATCATCATTAATGCCTTTACTTTGATATCAGCTTCCAACACAGTCTTTCAATTTCCGGGTCGTTTCTAAGTTCATCTACTTTAATTTTTCACTTGGTATATTTCTAGACTTTCCAGATAGTTCCAGTTTATCAGTTTAGCCCCAATTCTTTAGATTCCTTCTATACTGTTTTTCAGTTTCGTGAGGGCAACAATTCATCAGTGTTTCTTAATACATTCTCTCATTTTCCAGAGAGTTCCAGCCTACCGTTTTCTTTTCTGAAAGCAATCTTTCCACCTTCAGAGAACCAGAACTCATCAGTATTCTTCATGACGATGTTTCACACATCAGAAGATCACAGCTCTGACCACAGTGGTAAGAAAGTCCTTGAAGTGCTCTCCTCAGGGTCAGAAGACTGCATGGTAATGTCTGAGAAGCGGAAGAAAATTGTAGTTAAGAATTATGTTACCATCTCTGTATACGTCTTCAGGTAAGCGGTAAATGGTGTCTATGAAAAGGTAAATCGGCGTCTTGTAAGAAAGAGGAAGGGAAAGACACATAGTGTCAGGAATAGAATGGTTCCAGGCACACTGTATGCATGATTTGTCTCGTCTTACGTGCATATCTAAGCTCATGATCGTGTGTATCGATATACGATTATTTTGATTGATGTGTCTCTGCACTGATGTTTGTCTGACTTTCTGGACCGTCCTTCACAACCTGATCAGAATGATCCCATAGACTCCAGTTTCCTTATCTCCATACCTGAACTTCGTTTCAACAATGTTTTCCAGGGAGGTCTTTCCAGTCATCGCGTTTTTGTGAGACTAGGAGTGCAGTTCCTGCGCCTGTCTGGTCCCTGAGCTGCACTTTAAGTCTTTCAAAATTTCCAGTCACCAACCATCTCAGCTTAAGGACCATGGAGTCTAGTTCCAGCAACCCTCCGATCCCTGACCTGCACTTCAACACTCTTCCCTTCTAGCACTCTTTCCAGGCACCATCATCCCAACGGTGATCACCAAGCCAGACTTTCAATCTCGAGGAAGAAACGCCCTGTCGAGTGGTGTCCAAATAACAGATTCTTTTTTTTTTCTAAGGTAAATGGCTTTTCCTCCGTAAAAGAAAAGGAAAAGAAAAATCTACAGAAGTTAAAGATGGAAGAAACTGAAGGCTTGTGTGAGTGGTAATCTTTGATCATTAATAATTCAGATATTTTTTCTAGTGATTATTTACTGGAAAGCAGAGGGATGAAGTTGGAAACTCTTGGCGGCAGATCACTATTAAGGTCAAAGACAGTACAAAAATAAGGTGGAAACCGTTTGGAGAGCTGTTGAATGCTAGATTTGCAGAGGAAAATAGAGTATTGACAGTGGGTCTCGAGGGAAGTACAGGAAGAGGAATGGAGCGAGTGTTGGAGGGGAACTGTGTCAGAGGAGGTGACACAGGCTAGAGAAAAAAGATTTTTAGGAATGCGCCTGGAGTGGAGGGCTGGCTGGAAACCCTCAGGGATGGGGGAAGAGCTGTCCTCACTACGTCCACATGGAAGGCTTGGGGGAACTGGATAGTGTACGTAGTTAGTGGGAGAATCTAGTGATTAGATATGTAAGGAATGTAATGAGTGGTTGCTATGTAGACAGATCATATAGACAGGTGGATGGAATAGATAGACAGGTAGATATGATAAATTGACGGGCATATAGAATATCTAATTAGACAGATAAGTTTCAGAAAGGTGGATAGACTAGATAGACAGGTAGATATAATAAATAGACAGGCATATAGAATATCTCTTAGATAGATAGCGCTTAGGCAGGTATGCAGACTAGATAGACAAGTAGAAATGATAGATAGATAGGCGTACAGAATATCTCTTAGATAGATAAATCTTCAGTTACTGAACCGTTGATAGTTATGTTGTTTGTTTCACAAAGTTTCTGATTATTTTCGATGAATATATTTCAGAAAAGTGGCTCAGCAATGAATCTGATTGATCACGGCAAATGATGAAATTTCTGATAAGGTACTTTGGTAGTTGCTAGTTATCTAGTTCTGTCCTTAAGAACGTAAACATGAAACTGAGTGTTATCATAGACGCACCAGTTCAGTATGAAAACAAACCATGTACTGCGCACCACACGTATGGTGACCATATCTTGGCCTGGTTATATACAGCCTGAGTCAGTGGGACAGTTTTTCAACGAGGTTCTCGCTTATCCCTGGGAACCTGTCAGAAAGTAATTGATTGGGACAGTTCCTGGAGGGGCTAAGATCCCCAGAGATGCCACCATTTTTCTTCATCCCTTCTCCTTACACACACACACACACACACACACACACACACACACACACACACACACACACACACACACACACAGTCTCTGTATAGTCTTCTCTGCTTCCTAGTACCCAATTCACCTATGTACTTCCTTCATCTTCTTTAAGCTTTTTCATGTATTCTTCTCCTTAAGTCTTTCCTTTTAGAACTTTATTATTTCCTTTCTCTCTTTCCTGATTCTGAATTCCTAAGTCCCATTAATTTCCTCTGTTGTCTACTGTCTTTAAAGTTGCTCCTGGACCCGTCTCCTGCATTCCTTCATTACACCCCCTTCTTTATCTTTCCCTCAACCCCTTTGTGTAACCTCCCTCCTTCATCTCGTCACTTTCTTTCATGTTCACCGCATTTTCTTCTCGTCTTCACTTGCCCGTGCCCTTCATCATTCTCTCTGACTCCAGCTTCTTTAACCGTTCATACAATCCTTCACTTTCCTGCGCCCATGACCAGTACACGCGACCCACACTCATGAGCTACACCCATAAACTACACCCTCTCCTCTGTGTTTGGTCTTCGTACATCTGCCCCTTACCCATGCATGGACTGCCCGCCCTCACCCGCCTTTCTTTATCCAATATTGAATGTGGTCTTTCATCTCTTCCCCAACCCCACACTTCCACTCCCTCGTCCATCCTCCTCCCCATGAACCAAACAGTCAGTAATGCAAACGACTGTGTACAAAGCTATACTCACTCCTCTCATTAGCGGCCCTTCTGGTGCAATTCTGTTAAAGTATGGAGTTAACGAGGTTTTCTTCATGAGCCATAGCGTCGAACACACATTCCATATTCTCTTCTTCATATCAATGGCTGTTAAGAAATATTCCCATTTAATTTCCTTGTATCTTGAGTGATAATTGAAACTGCTGCAGAGTCAACACTTGGGAAACTAAGTTAGCATGTTTCTTATCTGGAACACATTATAACTTTACTTCCTCCAGGTAATTGCAAGTGATTACTAAGTCAACACGAGGGTAAGTGAGTTTAGAAAGTTGAAATATTTTTGAAGGAAACATTATAATCCGCTAAGGTTGGTAACTATAGCGAAGTCTGCATAATTCTTCGGTTGGTTAACTGCAGTCCTTGCTTCTCTATCTTCCTCCCCTTCCTCTCTCTCCCTCTCTTTCTATCTATCTATCTCTTTGTCCGTTTGACTTTCATTTTGTCTCATTTCATCTGTATTCTTTTATTTCTGTCTGTTGATCCATATTACTTTCTCTGCCTCCTTATTTATCTATTTTTCTCTCTCCACGTGTCTAACTTTTTCTCATTTATCTATATATGTCTATTTGCTTATATATACATGACTTTCTATCTATTATTGTATCTACGCCTCTTCGTTGCTCGATCAATGTTTACAATCTGGGACCAGGTGACGCTAGTGGGGGCTCCAGCAAACCCGATATGTTTACGTTTTCCTCCCGAAGTGCTTGCTTGCCACTGGTTCCTGGAGCTCCTGTGGCCACACTTGACCTCACTTCTGTGGAAGGGTTTGCCTGCCAAGGGTCCCCTGAACTCTTGTGGCCACAATTGAGCTCATTCCTGTGGATGATCTTACCCGTGTCTAAATTCTCATCTGTAAAACCGTCTTAAAGCTCATAATATAAATAATTTTTGACGGAAAGTCAATACACCGAATGTAAAACTTTTTCTGTACTATACAGTCAAGCAAATACACAAACCCACAGATGGACAGAGCAAACATACATAAAGAAGACATAAGAACAGACATTGTATTGCATGTCTTGCAAGAAGTATTAGAGAAGTATTTAGTTTGTTATAATGATTCTCTTCTTTAAACTTTTTCAGAACTTGAACCAGAGACAAAACTCATTAGGAGATTTGTCTACTTCGTGAGTATGTGACTTGCTTCACCCCCTCCTTATATGATGATCCTTAATAATCTATATATCTTAGGCCAATACTGAAGACGACCTTTATCAACTCACTCAAAAGTTATCTATCATATTCCTTCAAAAAAAGAACCACGATCAAATTTTCAGTGAGAGGAGATTCAAAATGATCTAAACTGAGTTTAAAGATAACCTTGTCTTCCCCTGATGCAACTAGTGTTCATATATCAACAGAAATCATCTTTGATAAGAAGAAAGTCGACCGTTCACTCGGGGTCCTCCTCGATAGATATCCAGAGATCGATTAAGATATCCTAAGCGAAGATTGGGCCGAGTTCTCCTGTAGTTCTGATCAAACCTATGGTTCAGGAGGGATTCTTTCGCTCTACACAAGACCAAAAGTTCAAACGCTCTTCCCATGAGCCAGGATTCCCATGAGCCAGGATTCAGAGGTCACTGATCCAGAGGTGCGCTCCAGGTACAACAATGCAGGAGTGTCAACAAGAATCGCGCGTCGTCGAACCCCAGCGTGAGAGCCTCGCCCACTGGGGCACCAGCTGGTAGGATGAACCATCTGTAATCACCGTCTGGGACACCACCTGGCTGGTTCAACCTCGTACAGGTAACGATCCAATTACCTGCCTGCATTACCTGTCTCCTCTCCTGCCGCTTCACTCGTAGATTGAATTTCCTCTCGTGTGTGTGTGTGTGTGTGTGTGTGTGTGTGTGTGTGTGTGTGTGTGTGCGTGTGTGTGTGTGTGTGGTGTTCTTTTCATTGT
>JAUUDY010495849.1:0-10663 GCA_032361765.1 Panulirus inflatus | reverse complement strand
GAACAATATCTTACAACTAGCACACTAGCTCCAGTCCAGGAGAACAATATCTTACAACTAGCACACTAGCTCCAGTCTAGGAGAACAATATCTTACAACTAGCACACTAGCTTCAGTTCAGGAGAACAATATCTTACAACTAGCACACTAGCTCCAGTCCAGGAGGGCAACATACAACTAACAGCATCTTTGCCCCATCCAAAAAAAAGACAAATATATTACTACTAACACACTAGTCCCAGCCTAGGAGATCGACGCCTTGCAACGAGCACACTAAACCCAGCTAAAAGGGGGGAACATCTCATCACTAGCACACCAGCCCATATCTACGAGGGCCGCAGCTTACAACTAGCACACACTAGCCCCAGCTCAAGGGATGGGGGGTGGAGGGACGCCTCAGGCTCTTATACATCTAGCGTGTGGCAGGGACCCGACACAAGAAGCACACAGCACCTCACCCAGTAGTAGGCCAATACGTTATGGTACGATGCCACTGAACAAAGGCACCTCATGTCTGGTGCAGCCCTCTGCATGTTGCATGCAGGGGGAGGGGGGACTAACATCATAAGATCTAGCACACCTCGCTAATTTACGACCAACACACTACATCTTACGTAAAGGCTGACATTTGATACGGGTAGGCCCCGTTACCTTAACATCTACGGCGCTCTATGCCTTACATCTACGACGCTATACCAGGCTTACATCTACTACGCTATGCCTTACAACTACGGCGCTCTATGCCTTACCTGCTCGGCAACGTGACATGCACTAGGCGGTAGAGGCATACCTGACCTCCTGGAGTACATGTCTCTAGCACACTGCGGAGCTGAACCCTACCCAAGCATGCCGAGGGCCTCGGGGCAAACACCTGTTGCCCCTCCTGACCCTGCATGACGACCTGCATGACACCAGGGAACCATGTGCCTGGGGGTCAACCCCTCCACCATGACCACTCATAACCAAGGTAGTATGACGTCACATCTCTAAGTCGCCCGATTCTCCAGTGTTTATAATCTCAAACATTGCTGTATCCAGGATGCTTCATGTGTATTGTAATGTCCTTTAGTTTGCCTACCGAGCTTCATCGTCATACCCAGGACAGCATTCCAGCTATACAACCCGTGTAAGTTAAACATCCAATGACACATACAAGATTCTATATACCAAAGTAACAGGGTCGGGAGTGGAGTGTCTTGTCCAACACTTCATACTCCCAAACGCCAACTTATACTTTACACAGTGTCCCCCAGACGACAGGATCTTGCCTGCGACAAGGCTATCATACCTACGAACTCTGGAGGTGCCTGTACATGTACCCTCCCGTTCCTCCAGCCAGACCTGATCCCAGAGTGGCCATCACCCCAGTCATGCAGAGACTCATCCAACACTACGAGAACCTACGGGAACACTGCCTCCCTTCCTACTGCAGGATGCAGGACCTGCAGCCTCCTACAGCTCTGGGTATCCTCTGGCACAGGACTGGTCTGGTCTCCATACTTCCCATGGGAAGAGCCAATTACACACTAAGACACGAAGAAACTATTACAGATACCTTAGAAACCATTACAGGTAATTTAGAAACCGGTATGGACACTTTAGAAACCATTAAAGACACCTAAGGTACCAATAGAAACAACAGATACCCTAAAAACCATTAGATACCTTAGAAACCATCACAGGTACCTTGGCTGGCTGGGAGACCACGTTATCTGCGATGACTCACCTGGAATGAGAGAAAACAAATTGGATTATCGTGAACATCTCTTGTAGAACAACAACATTAGCATAAATCTGTGGCACGAATGAGGAAAACATTCTTAAGGGTTTATCATCACTTTATGGAGAGTGTTCAGAGCTTAAGGCGTTACTGTTATGTCTTGGTCACGAGAGCCTCCCACAGGAGCCTCCACTACCTGCCTTATCCCAGCCTCCCACAGGAACTTCCACCTGTCCCAGTATAAGTTCAGTATCGTGTGGTGAAGCTCACCCAAGACGGCAACAGCCACCATCAACACCACAGTGCTCATGCAACAGCTGCTCTGTCCTACCACTGTCCTAATGCTGCTGCCATGGACGTACCACAGCAAATGACTTCAGCTTCAGCAATCATTGTTGTTTTCATTGGCTTCTCCCCCATAAGCCTCCACTCTTCCTCCTCCTCCTCCATCACCATCAAGGTACCCCACACCACCCGGTATGATCACCGCCATCAATCATCAACACCCACAACACTCACACACCGGATAGCGTCCTTCCCCCACCCTCTCCATCACTCTCCACCCTCCAAGTACACATCCGGTCAAGCATTTCATTCTTATCAGCGATTCATAATGTCGTCTCTATGCAGATAAGGTGTCAAGCCAGAGTGTGGGTATTCAGCAGTAACCCAGGCGCCTGCGTCAGCTTCAAATGGAATAATTCATACAAAAGAACATTTCTTACACGTTACAAGACCGTATAGTTAGTACAGTCATCAGTGCCTCATCGCTGTTAACCAAACATCCTTCCTCTTCATAACACACGTCACGCGTGGTTCCTCAGACCATTGCTTTCTATATACCACAAGAACTTGGTTCACGACTCCACTAGTGATTACTGTACATGATGACTGACCACCTGTCAACCTACCACAAGTCCTCTTCGTGTTAAACGACAACGGTTACGTGTCACGTAACCTAAGACCTTCTGGTGTTACATGCCAACAGCCTTCTGTTATATAACACAGGAGATTCTTGTATTACATCACAAGTGCTGCCCATTATATAAGAGACGTGTTTCCCGTCCAACAAGCTTGTCATTTGTTATATAACACGAGCATTTCGAATAACAATCCAGCCAGCGGGTGTTATACAACACTCGAGCCTTCTTCCTACAGATAAAGCCGCAGGGAAATACCCAGCCCCAGCCTCAAGCAGATAGGTCGTCCCGACCCACCCACAAACACTACCACCACCACCACTACCACATCCCTCAGCCGTGGCTCCGTGCAAGCAGTGTGGTCTGTGGCGGTGTGGGTGGCGGCCGCGACAAGTGTGGTTAGGGTGGCGACGACAGGTGTAATCACAGGTGTCCTACAGCATCCCTTAGGCTGTGCTGGGCGAGGGCGAGGCCTGTACGTGGCACACTGAGAACAGCCGATGCTGCTGCCAGTGTGGGTAGTCTGGTGCACTCACTGTGCAGCTGACGGGCCAAAATCTCACAAGAAGAAGACAAAGTTGCACAAGGGCCAACATTCCTGAGTGGAGGTCATTTCTGGGGTGGAGAACAAACTTTCAGATGTACAGACCAAGATGCCACCAGTGGAGGCCAAGATTCCAAGGGTGACAGTCAAGATTCCACGAGTCCAGAAATGAAGACAAACTCCATACGTGAAGACAGCGATAACAAAGCAAAAACTATAATTCCAGAAGTGAACGACGGCCAAGATTCTGGAGAACAGGGAAGAATTTTCCGAGAGTCAAGGTTACGACTCTGTGGGAAAAAGAGAACAAGATCTAGAGTAGAGCAATGAGGAAGAAGCAGTACAAGGGGAGGTGGGGGTGATATCCAGGTGTGCAGGAGCGGAAGGCCGGGTCGCTACGGCAAAGGCAAGTATGACGACCAGTTAATGAGGGGAAGACGGCGAAGGAGACAGACAAAGGAGATGACGGCACGAGGATGTACGTTAATCTGCAGATAAGGAAGGTAGAGCGAAAATGATCGATATGTAATCATCATCAAATAAGACAGATCAGGGAGAAACACGTACGGTGTCTGATGAAGACAGAGAGAAGTAACTGTGGAGGGGAAGACTCTCACACGACATCTAGTGCAGGAGGAGACGCCTCCAGGTGGTCACGGGCGCGAGAGGACGCCCCCAATGTGGTCACGTGGAGGGGAACACCGTGACGTGGTCAGGGTGGCTCTATACAGACACGAGCTTCATAAAATGCCTGAATACCAGCAGGGACTGGGGAGGACACCTCCACGTGTTCAGAGACGGAGAAAAAATAAAAGAACAGCAGAGGGAGAGGTGCTCTTCAACTGACCCAAAGATGGAGAGGAGGCCGCCATATGATCAGACGCGGGAGAGGAAGCCACCAGAGGATGAGAGAGAGAGAGCGACAGAGTGAGAGACGAGGCCTTCAAATGATCATACGAGGGAGAGGCCTTCGTATCATTAGGAGAGCAGGAGGTTTTCAGATGAACAGGCGAGAGAGAAGAGAAAGCTTGTGCGTGGTCATGGACAAAGGCTACGACCAATCTTCCCACAAATGAACACACTTAAACTCCTTCCTGATGTAGCTGCTTCAGCTCGGCTATAACACACTCATACCCTACCAACCACAACCACCTACATAAACAGCTGGAATGATGCTAGTCCCACTAACAACGCCTCTCACAAAGATCGTACACATCACATCAACATATAACAACTCTCTACAACAAATACACACAATGTATGTGCCACGGCTACTTCCTGCCTGACGATGTCATGTGTGCACTATACACAACTGTCACGAGTCTATATCCCGAGGGCAGCACGGGCACCGCCGCTCCCTGCCACCTGGTCTCTGTCTCACTTGGCCCTCACCTTCGTCAGGTATGGTCTTTCGATCAACACGGGCGCACCCATCCACACCCCTAAGCCGGTCACACTTGTGGCCGCCCTCACACCCACAAATTCACAGTATCAGAGGCCCACACACTCCCAACAATCACAATGATAAGCGCCCCCACACAAGCCACAATATTCACAGCTCTAGGCAACTTCACATAATGTTCACATTACCAAGGGTTCTCACGCCCACAATATTCAAAGTTCACACAGTACTAAGGCCCTTTAACACCTTAACTACGTATGCACGAAGGGCCTTCACATCTTTCATATTCACGATACGAAAGGCTCTTACTTGCAATATCCACAGCAATATAGAGTCCCAGGGGCTTCCCTCACAAAGTCATGGACCCTTCAGAGCGTATTCCCAGTACCATGGGCCTTGACACGTACCACGGGGCCCTCACGCAGTACCACGGGCCCTTGAGCGATAATAGCCACAGTACATGGGGCCCCGACGGCCGATAGGTAACTAATCAAGGTTGAAGGCGAAGCCAGACTTCCCGGGTGGTGGAGAACCCTGCGTCATGACACACATCATAACAAGCGCTCGTGCAGGGGTCGTCAGCATCGCTAAGCCGAGACCTTGCCCTATATTTCCCACCCCCTCCCACCTGTCCCCCGTCCCCTCTTCCTCCTCCAGAGCCTCTAAGCATCTATTCATGTAGGTCATAGGCAGGTGTTTAAGGCTAGAGGCGCCGCCTTCCATCCAATGTCTGGCAACTCGGCACCAACGCCACACACTATCTTATCACAGGAAGTGAGTCACCTTCCGGCACACTTCATGCCCAGAGCTGCACATTTTCACATCTCTATACTTTTACAGACGAACGCATGGAAGGCATTTCTCTTAAAGTCGGAGCCAAACTCATTTTTTTTGGAGGGATGGAGGAGGGGGGCCCATTCCAATGTTCAGCTTACAGATGGCACGAGCAGAAAACCACCAGGCATTCCTTACGCCAGTGTCAAGGTTCGTCACGTGGATCAGAGGGAAGAGGTCACTAGGAGGTTGCGACACGTGTGTAGGGCCGTGCTGGTGATGCGTGCAGTGGGTCACACGGCGCCACGCACCACCACATAAACCCACTTGTGCCGCCACCCTTCTCAGTGCCCTTCCTGCTGTGCCTTGCGCGCCACCCAGACCCGTCCAGCTGGCCCGGCTCCCAGGGGAAGGTGCTGGACACGGACTCACCCCACTCTACTCACACAGCACCGTCAACATCCTCAGTGCTGAGCTGACACTCAGAACAGCCGCGCTCACACACCGCACGCCCCGTCGTCGTGTCAGGGATCCCACCCCACCAGTCTACTGCCATGGCCTGGACGGTGTATAACATAATCCTCACAAGAAAAGCTTTCCGTGAAGTCTTGACGCAGCAGCCAATAATAGCCCGCCACTTCCCGAATGTTTACCGCTCCATCACATGATGTAACTCCCGACATCCTTCTCAGAAATGTATAACTAACACAGGAACACGTGATCTTCAAAGACATGGAACTTCCCACACCAGAACGCCACACAAAGACTAAGTTCTAATACGATATAACATCAGGCGTTCAAGTGGCTACAAACGACCAGTTCTCCCCATGAGTAGCAAGGCAACATCCACACCACACAAGACGACATTAACCCCTTGATCATGACGGTATAACCATTAAGACGAGGTACGACTCCTTAGCAAGATGGTAGGGGCCACGGGTATGATGACACGGCCTCTCACCTGACCCGTGAGTCAGGTCAAAGATCCGGCCACGGTAATCGCGGGTCGCATCATCCGAAGGGGTTACAGCGGTGTGGACCCGCGTGATCCCCCGAGAGGCTTCATATAGACCTTCCGACTACATGACACCTGCGATGAAGGGCACGGCCGTGTGGGGGATGACGGGAGTCTCCTCGTTCTCACCACGCCTCGAGGTCTGCTGAATTCCCTGCCCGACGCCAGTACGACTCTTGCCCCTTCTCCCTCGTCTCCACCACCACGTGCCCTCCCACCACTTCTCGCTCTCCCTCCACACCACGCAAAACATCTCTCCCCAAACCCAACAAACCACCAAAGTTGTCAATTATCTACATCCTGCCTACACGTGTCCTTACTTCTACAGCTAGAAAAACACCAAAGATCGACCCCTCCGCCCTGCCCCACCCCGCCCAGCCCCGGACTCGATATACTCGGCCTTAACCCCGGGCAGTTGCCTGACCTCCCCCGGGGGCAAGACTTACAGTGGCGTCTCAGACGGGCCTGGCCCCGGATGCCCAACGCTTCCGGTGGGCCGCCCCTGACGCAGGCCGTCCTGCCGCCACCCGCTCCTCCATCCTGCCCTGCCCTGGCCGAAGCCTTGCACAACACCCTCACCCCCTGACATACACACATCTGCTGTATCACTCAAGTGTCGGCTGCCGATACTCGTCAGCAGCGATGATAATCCAATGGGAGTGCATGGGAAAGACAGACAACACCAGATCTGATAATCCGGAACGAGTTGATATGGTCGAGGACACAGGCAGTGTCTCCTCGGGTCCTAATATGAATCTATTTTCATTGTAGGCGAGACGGCACAGGCGACTGAATGCCCTAATCAAGGCTATCTCATTTACAAGATTATATCCAAGCCTAAGCTAGATACCCATAGTATCGTCCAGCTGGGTTGACTGTGGCTTCGAACCAACGCAACGTTAAACTTAGACAGTAAGGCAGAGGGAACCTCCCTATCCATCACCCACTCCGCCACAACAACCAGCAACATAAAAGCCAAGAAGGAACACTGAGGTATGTACAAAAGTACACTGCCACGGAAATTGTAAAGGAATGCGTGAATGGAACAAGTTTCGTCCTCTACCTACATCATCAGGGTGCTTCGGGAAGGAGGGTCAAATGGAGTAGAGGGTTCGAGCAAAAGCGAAACTATTGAAAAAGTTTTCTTCTCTGAATTCCATCTCGTCTTTTTTTTCGTCTTGGATCCAGCAAGAAGACCAGAAATAAACAGGTATTCCAGAAGAGGTTTGACCAGGGCGTTGTTAAAAGGTGTATCCTTCGTCTTTTGGCCCATATTTCTAGCTATGAATTCGAGCATTCTGTTAGTTTTGCTGTATGAACATTGGTTGAGACTTTTTCAATTCTCATATCTTTACTAATATTCACACCATGGTATCTTTCTTCCTTTACTTCTAACAATGTTTTACTGAATATTTTACAGTCAAGATTTATCTTCCACATCAAAACGCATTTGTCTACAATGAAATCCACTTGCCACGTCTCTGACGACCCCTATCAATTTGTTAAAATCCTTTGGAATCTTTAAACCGACTTCCTTTCAGTGGAATTAATCTCCGAAATTCGTGCCATCTGCAAGTTATGAAACACTAACTGGGAGGGAGTCCTGTCTCCACATTACCGACGCAGATAAGGAAAAGTACGGGCCCGAGGAGCGAGCCCTGTGGCACCCCACTTGTCACGTTCAGAAAGTCCAATGCTTCCCTATTGCAATTCACGAGCTTTGTCCGACGCGTGAGCCAGTCCACCACATATCCAAGCGCAGTTCCGATATTCTATACCGTGAGCTTTTACTGTACTTAATGATCCATGTGGTGCCTTGCAGAAACCTTTTTAGAGGTATAAATACATAAATTTGGAGGGTATTATGGAATCATATCTATCATATACATATCAAGCCAAAATGATAATAATCAGTTCATTACCATACAAACATTGTTCATTTTATTCTTAATCGATGTTTCTAACAATTTGCCTACAGCCATTGAGACGGAGAGAATATCAGCCCCCTGTAACAAACAACTAAATGGGGGCTCGTGACGATGGGGCTGTGGGGGCGGGTGGGGCCGCTGGCACCCACATCCGGCCAAGAAAGCCGCCGGAAGCTGCCAGGCCACACGTGAGGGGAGCAGCTAGGGGGAGTGCCAGGGGACGGGAGTCACCAGCAACCTCCTTGCTTGAAAGAGGGAAGGCTGCCTTCGTATGGGGGAGAGGCTCCTGGGGGGGAGGAGGGCGGGGGATTGGTGAAGGGCTGGTGCATGAGGAGGAGGGGGCATGATTGGGGGTAAAGCTGGGGAGAGAGTAGGACGAAGGATAAGGGAGCAGTCTGGGGAGGGCGGAGGGCTGAGGACTGATATTCAAAGAAGGGAGGAGCGCACCATGTGAGGGAGTGAGGAGGGTGGAGTGCCTCATCGCGCAGGACGAAGGCAGACCTAAAAGAGTGCCACACGAGGAGTGGAGAGGGTGGAGTGCCCCACCTGGCAGGAAGGTGGTGCATCCAAGCACACCAGGTGAGGACACGCCAGCATGGCAGGGCATGGAGTAATGACCTCGCCCGGGAGAAGAATAATGGTGGAATGATTCTGAGATTCGCTGCAAGACCGTGGTGAATCCATCGTGCATTCCTACCAACACTGTGGCTGGTGGAGCAGAAGAGAATACAGAGTGGGAGGAAAAAAAGGTTAACTGACCTCATGGTAATGAGTGAAGTACATTACAAGTTCAACGTTGAGAAAAATGCTAACAGAGAACGAAAAGCATTGAATGAATTACTCAGCAATTTACATGGTAAGTGAATTGTCTGAAAGGGGTGAATAACAATGACTGGATTATGTATCCAGATATATAACATTTACGCACGATAAGCATTGTTAAAAATGCTAAAAATCAACAACACTAATGAAATATCTAAAAATTCCAACAACACTAAATACAAAATCAATTTTTTTTTTATAAATATTGGATGTTCTCGGTATGGAAAGGCAAAAAAGTATACAAACAAGAATGATGATAAAGCATACATAAGATCATTATTCAACGAGTCACGACGCTCGTACGATGTTTACCACAACAAGCCTTGCAACCAAATTTTCTGTAACAATGAAACGGATGTTTTGGAACGACTTCTCTTTTTGTGTTATCCCTAGTCTTTCTTACTTACGCCTTTCCAGTCAAATTCCATCGTCAGTTTCTGTGGCTTTTAGACATATAGGTTATATATTGATCCACCAAAGCACAGAGGGGGGAAAAATTAAATTAACGAATTAGCTGCCCACTACCTGTACGCCTCCCCCGGCTGACCAACCTCTGGCGAGCAAAACATCTCGCAATCCACCATCATATTGTGACGAAGCGATGGCATACAAAAGCCACATCTTTACATAAGAAGCTGTTCTATGTCCGAACAATCTTTATTGAGTTAAGTTTTACTCAACTGTCGCTGGAGACAATGAAGACAACGGGAAGGACAATTTTGTACGTCTGGCAAATTCTTGTTTCGCATCTCGGCGAAGGTTTCAAGCCGCGGTTTGGGCATCATGGGTGAAGAAACAGCCGAACATAAAGCCTGAATACCTACTATATCAAAATATTTTCGTCTATGTCATGATCGTCTACATGAATATTTTCATCAAACACATGGTGTGTCTGGGCCATCCCGACATACAACGTCTACAGAAGCTACGACGAACACAGGGACAGACGGAGCCATTATGTGGCGCAGTTCCCCTCTGCTGGACGAGTGCCACACCCCTGTAACTTCCCCTCCCACGTGACCCACACAACCCGGTAACTGACGTCAACACTCCCGCATTTCAACGCCAATGACACGGAGACGCACAACACGATCGCGTGTATGGGGAACCTTACAATGTATGTTTACGATTCTCCTGTGAGTGGACACAAGACACATGCCAACATCAGCCAGTTTGCGCCCCACCGAAACATAAGTGATCCTAAGGTCACACACCACCAGGTAGGCAGGTCACCACACACACCACCAGGTAGGCAGGTCACCACACACAACACCAGGTAGGCAGGTCACCACACACGGCAGCATCGCCGCTCCTCGCTGACCCGGGGTAAGAGCTGACTCACCGCAGGGGGATTTTGCAAATGCTGAGGTGTGGCTGTGGACGTAGGTGTGGACGAGGAGCGGCTATAGCCATACAGAGGCTGCAGCTGTGGACTACTGGTACACCGTTAGCGGGACCCCTCTAGCAGAACCTACACACACACACACACACACACACACACACACACACACACACACACACACACACACACATTGCTG
>JAUUDY010495627.1:0-10664 GCA_032361765.1 Panulirus inflatus | reverse complement strand
ATAGGGCTGAGCTAACATACAAGTACTTACAATGAGATTTTGAAGGGCCAATGCTTAGTGCTTATCAAAGGAAAATATAGAATTACAAAGAAAGAATCATGTAAGTTATGTGTTGTCATGTGTTATGTACGAGATGGAGAACTAATATGCTTGTTGACTGACTGACAGCACCCCACATGTAGGCGAGACAGAAAGAAAAGACATTTACTTGCTGCAAAGGAGTAATACTTGACAACCATGGAAGAGCTGCCTCACTAGGCACCAGCCATTAACCTTCCTGGTACCCAGGCAGGTAGCACCAGTATTTTGGTCATTCAAAAAGCTATCCAATGCCAGCTGTATTACTTGCCCTTTTCTATCTTGGTTGATTTCATTATAGGCACATTAAACACCCATAAGCCTTCTAAAGAATACCAGGGCATGTTAATGGTTGGGATTTATGTCAGTAATGTGGGCCAAAGCCTTTTTTGAATAATGAAACACTTCTGCAAAGCAGTTGGTTGTGAATTTGCCTGTGTTAGGGGCTATACTGATACCAATAACCTCTCCGTACTCTTGGAGTTCCTATGCCTCCAATTGTTAAAGTTCCTCACTGGTCAGCTCCTCGTACTGTAATTCCAGCAACTCAAGCTACATCTTGCTCTTCAAGGTCTTTGAGCCAAAGGGATATTGAGAGTATTACTTGTATGTACACCTGGTGTTCCTTAGAAGACAACCATCAGTAGGTGGAATATGATTTCAAATGACTCTCGGTGCATTTGGCATAGAAATTTATAATATTAGCTTTGGTATCATTTAAAAGGCCCTGGGGCTGGAAAACCTTAAAAATATCTTTAAGATTTTATTAGCGGTGGAAAAGAATATTCAAAAGGGTAAATTAAAAGTAAGAATTTTTTCAAAACTGTCACTGTTGCACAGCCTTAATATTGTTCTAAGAATACATAACTTAATTCTTAAATGTCACTATTGTGAAGTGTCACTTTATGAGGCATCACTTTAAGAGGGTCCTCTCTATAAAGGATAGGGTAATAAATCAATCAGGATGCATAATGGTCCAACTGTAACAAGAAACATCATTTGACCTAAATTACCCTAAAGTTTTATCCCTTATCCTTCCCCACTATTATAATTATTATGGACTAATGAATTGTAAGATTTGAAGTTAATCACAAATGATCACCTTTGTATAAAGCCCTTTACACTGACAACATTCAGACTTGATATCGAGCCCTAAATAATTCCCAAGGGATCTATGAAATATTTTAGATGTAAACATTATGACTTCATCAGAACATCTAGACAAGATGAAGTTTGTAGGAGGAGATTGTACTCAAAAGAAATGGCTGAGGATTATGGCATAAAAATATATATGAACTGGTGGAAAATAGGTTTGGGGTCAGGAGAATGCAAAGTAAGTATGATGCTGGGATGACATTCCAAAGGTGGCAATAGGAACTGTAATACTTTACAAAGTGAAATTCATACATTTTGTGTGAATCAGTTAGGTCCACAAGGTAATGTAACCATTAGTTTTCAAAATAATAAAGATGGTGCTCTGGCATCAGAATTTAATGATAACTTCAGCATTACTGGATAAATGACGAGAATAGTGTGGTGACAATGACCAAGTATGTACTACTGGTGAAATATGCATAAATGTGTCACCCTTCATATAATTTGTTCCAGTAGTTAATGTTACAGGCAAAAGATAAGAAGTCACGTACGCATTGGATGATAAAAGATATTAGCTACAGAAAGGGCAATCCTTTATTTCTACCAAGGAAGGCTGACATACTTTATATTTTAGATTAAAGTTCAAAGTGAATAAACACCTGAAATATTGAAGGACTGACGTCATTCATTCCACACATTAACACAAGGTGGATCAAATGAATATGAGCACCTTTGGTGGGAACTAATTTTGCAGAAATGAAGTTCCCAGTCTAAATCCACAGGATAACAAAAGATTAACATGTGGGAATGAGTATGAATGATGCAAATATCCCATAAACTCAGACTTAATTCATAAACACTTCAAAAATTGCATATAATTACAGACTGAAAAACAAAAAAAATTCTTACCAATTTCATCTTTAGTTTTTCCTTTGGGTGTCAAGAGTGTTCTACTAGCCTCATAACCTCCAAAGAAAAAGAAATACCCAGGCATTTCTCTTGCAAAAGTTGAAGTAAGTCCTCGGAAAAGACCTGCAACACCATCCGCTTTCAAGATTTGTCTGGTGAGTTTCCATGGGCCAATACGTTCCTGTTACATGACTCGGTTTAATGTTTGCTCAAATTATCATTAATCCCATACATCATTTGCTTATCAAATAGAATACATGGCTTGTTGGCCTTACTCACCACACCTTGAATTTGAGATTAATTCAGAAGGAAGATGCCAGAGATGGGCACAAATGCTGAGGTTATTGCTAATATACAGCTTTTGTGTATTGTACAAGCTTTCTATGGAAATATCTTTAAAGCTTTGGCATCTTTGTTTTGTTCTGAGTGTTATTAATCAAAATCAGAACTTCCTGGATGAATAGAGACATTCATAAGGTATAAGGTATCCAATTTCCTATATTTGTAATGTTCATCATGTGTTGAAATCTAAAATATATTACTGGAAACACAGTTTCCTCCACATATTTCATGGGCAATAAATGACCCATGAATAATATTCTTCAAAAACCATTAATTACACATTGCAGACTTCACACCTTAATCCACTATTAGCTGAAAAAAAGTCGGCATCATGATGTAACTAACATACCCCCCATCGAAGTGCTTATACCATTAGCAAAACTAGGTTTTGCCACTCTACTGTTAATATGACACTTTGTGTTACCTAGCCATTATAGAAATTCTGAATATGATAATGTTACAAAATTACCTTGAAAACAGATAATGCACTTTTTTCTGTTTCTAATAACTCATATTTTTTTAGAGTAATGATTGCATTAGCATTTGAAATGGAAGTCAAAGTGTGAAATCTGACTGGAGGACATTTTGAAGTGGTGATTTTGAGAGATTAAATATCTAAATAAATATCTAAAAGCTAAGACACCAGCAAGCTTTGAAAGAACAGCTGATTTCTTGATTTTTCATAAAAGTGCTGAAGGGAAAAAATGCAAGCCATCACCTGTGGAATGATTTGCAGAGATGGATAGCTTACGCAATACAGTCCAAATTAGGAGGAGAGACAACAGAATGAATATGTGAGAAAGATTATGTGGCATGATGTCACTAGAGACGTTCATGAATGAGTCACTGAAGATGATATAGATGCAGAGAATATATGGTTGGTGGCAGATCAGTCATGAAGATGCAGTGTTGTTATAGCTGAAGATCTAAGTTGAGACAGCCACCAGAAATAATGAATGAATGCAAGGGGGAAGTGAAAAGGGATAAAGGTATTTCAAAAGATGCCAGGGAAATTAATTTTCATCAGGGGCAATCCTTTTGAGTAAAGGGAGAGGCTTGAAAAGACTTATCTCACTTGAGACATCAACTGTGAGTACAAAAAGAAAAAGTAATGTGTATATGTTACCATGGAGATCCACATTTTACTTTAATACACAGAAAATTGGTTTAGGATATTTCCAAAAGAATTGGAAGGTTTCTATAAGAATTGGGACACTGTTTATACACGAGATTCTTCAGAATAAAATCCACATAACAGCAGTTTGAAATAAGTTATAAGTTTTTCATTAAATTATTTAATTTGGGATAATTTGACTGTCAATGGATGTTGCTATTAATGCTGTCAATCTATAATTTATCACAGTATTTGGCAAAAAATTGCACAAATTTGTTTTGCAAGTGTTTCACTGTTTTCCATGAGTTCACTACTACTGATCGCTTAAGTGTTTGGTGAACATTTTCACTGAGCAACTGGGCTAGACAAGCTACCTCCCAATGTGGCCAAATAGAAACCCGGGTACAGTGCCTATGGTTTTAAGATGGCATGAAGCAATGAGACCTCAGAGAAGGCAGCTCTAATGGACATCTCTATCTAAAGCTGATGTGAATCATATAAGTTTATTTTCATCTCTTTTACTGGAAATGTATATTTTTCTTCAGAAAGCAATATCAGATAAAAAAAAAAATTGTATGCATGGCTTGGCAGGAGTGATATAGTCCAGTAGGAAGAAGGAGAGTTGGGTGGTTTGGAGGATTTATGTGCTGGTATTATGTACTACATGCAAGTTTCCAGATGTTATGATACTTGTAAGCAGATATGATTGAAGATATCTTTTAAGTGCTCAGACTAAACTTGGACCAAAGTGTGTAGTGTGTGGTTGGTTTGGGGCTGATATTTTAGTGGTTCCCTATGGCTATGTCTCTTTGGAAGAAGGATGTTCTTGATTTGCATCAGAAGTATTTTATAACTGGAAGCTGGGATGGTGATGTAGGTGTTTATTGTTTTAAATGTGTACAGGAGCTGGTTGCTGTGGATCTTATGGTTTATTGTCTTGAGGAAACAGTGCCAGTCCTCACACTCTATTGTACTAAACACTTACTTATTAATTACCATTAATTAATCAACATTTGGCATATACATTTTTTGGTTATTTACATAACTATCACCTTTGAATGGTCCAAATTCTGATTTCTTCTTTCTTCTGTTCACTTAAGCAAATAGGACTTTAGGATTTTGGTCCACATGTTGAATTACTTTTTCCTGCTCTAGAGTCTGTTCTTATCAATATAATGCCATTATTCCTATGTTTGCATTCCTAAATTTTTCTTTATTATCACACTCTGTCTTTGCATCTTAATTTTTCTTCCATTCTCTGCATCTTTTCATTCATCATTTTCTGTTCCATGGTATCCTTCTCTTCATGTTATACTTTCTTTTACTTGGCAATAGTTCTACAATAATTTGATTTATATGATGGAGGTAGAATATTGCCATGTTTTTTCTTGCATTACTGCTATTCAGACTGTTTAACCTATATGTATTATCGATTAAATTATTTGAGTTACTTTATTTCACTTTATTTTTTTGGAGCAGAAGTTGAAGTTCCTTGATATATGTACATCTCTTAATAAATCCTGTGTGTCTATATCTATTTCATTACTATAATTAGTACAATTGTAGTCAAAGGTACTTGTTTTTGAAATCTCGTGTCTGTAATGAAAGGTACATCAAGAGAAAATATCAAATTAATTATCATCATTTCATTTTGGTTTGCTTATAATTTGTGGTCAGCTGAAAGCCTATCAAAAAACAATTAGTGTCTTAAATTGTTCTCTGTCATCTGCCAAGGTACTGCTCTCTTCTTTTGAATTTATAATTCCTTACATATTCCAATCCAAACTTTTCCCATTATGATGACTTAAATGTGAAATCTCTTGACCACTATTGTTTCTAGCTTGTCAGTATTCCTCAGTATTTCCTTAATTTTTTTAGTATCACATTGAACTCCACTATTTCAGTTTTGGGTGGTCTATAGGTTACTAAACTGAGTGTTCTTAAGGCTGGTATGCTTAATCCTACTGTTTCACTTTTCTTGCGGGAATAAATCCGGATATGCATGCGGTGAAGGAAGGTATGCAGACGATATTGTTGTAATTAGAAATGTTAAGTTTTTTCTTACGGACTATTCATCTAGAGTGTTGCCATTTCTATGAGCTGTTTTGTACTCTCAGTGATGTTGGAGAATGGTATGGCTTGGTGAATGAGCACCGAGTCCTCCTCCTTGTCCTTGTTGTCTGTCTTATGTGAGGGTTGTGCAGATGTTAAAAAAGTGGGAGGGCTGATCTGGAAGTGAATCTTCTTTCTTGGAGGAAGGCTATGTGGATGTTGTGTTCTTGGAGATGGATGACTATTTCTGTGTATTTGTTTCTGATACCACTAGCACTGAATTTAAGGATGTTTAATTTGTGGTTAGGGTTTAGTGGGATAGAGGGGCTTGTTTGTGAAGAATGGGATTGTGTGCTTTATGCTGTTCTTTGCTGGGTGTTCATGATAAGTGCGAGGGCTGGTCAGGGTACTTTAGAAGTTTCTGTCCAAGTGTTTGTTACAAGTCCAGGGGTTTGAGTAGTTTTTATATGAGTGGGAGTGATGTGCAAGGGAGATGGTAACATTGACAGTATATGGAGCATCTGATGGAATAGAGCTTTTTGGTGAAGGGGATATGACACTGGACAAAGGTACACTTGTGGTGCAAGGTTAGGTTTAATGTTACCAGCTTACATTTGTAGTTGGGAGATGATGACTTGCCTATCATATCCCTGTTAGAAAAAATGTGCAAGAATAAGTATAATCCATGGTACAGCACTGCAGCTGGGGACATCTTGGGGCTGTATGCAATAAGCACACGATGCACATAACTCTTATGTATTATTTACACACACAGCTTTATCTACTTTACCAAATGAACAAATAATCTTGTCCCCCAAAACTTAAGCAATAATACTTGAGTAACTGTTTCATTATTCTTAAGCTACCAAAAATATTCATTAGTTATATTTTCAGAGAGAGAATGGGAGATGAAGTAAACATCATGAGACTTCAGGTACCTGACTACTTGTTTGAAAATGTGTAGCATGGAATGACTTTCTCCCACATGAATTCATAATTATGCAGTATTTATGACTATAGTGGAATCCCTGAAGGTAAGTGTAAAGCTATAATGTAAATGAATTTCATAGTACTAAAATCTTTCTAACTAACAATTATACAGTATAATTTTTCAATGCCAAAAAAAAATCAGAAATATTGTAGTTTTGTACTATCTTTTGTGAAACAGTATCTTCCACCGCAGCAAAAAGAACAGTATACAAGCTCAAGCACTTAGCATTAAATTACATTAAACATTAATATGAGTAAGCAGATGTGTGGGGTGGCTTATCTGCTTGCTACCATCATTTGAGCCTTACTCACACATAATTTGCCTTTTCCAAACAGAATTTCTTGCTGTTCTGGTTCAGAAGAGAAGTATAACAAAAACAAGCTTTCCTCTACATCATTTATTCATCATTCACCCTAGGTATTGATTGTATCAAATAACCACGTGCACGTGTTAATGTGCCAAGTCAGTGAACGGATATCTTCTATGAAGATCTATGTGTAACTGAGGCATGTGAAAATTTTTCTAGCTCTGGCAGAAGAATGTTGGTGACATCTATGTACAAGTACTGGAATCAAGCATCAACAGGGTTTTCAAATTAGGACACAGTTCAATGAATCGTCAATTGGTGATAATATCAATGAATCATGCACTGTCATTTGATGACTATGGAAGTCTAAGGGGTAATATTCATTTGTAAATCCACACCATAAAACATATTTTGGAATACATTTTAAGTCTTCATTATTACCTTTAAAACCACAAGAATGCAGTAAACAAAAAAAGAAAAACAACTTACTGGTTCCCTGTTTTGTGATAGAGCTACTTCTCTCATAGCTTGTAACTGACATTTAACCAGCTCTGTTGGACACAAAGTAAAGGATGAGAAGAATGCTGCAAGAAAACCAGCAGATGCATTGCTGATGGCTGACAGATCTTCTACTTTCTGTAAAGTAATCAGCAAGAAAATATATTTAATGAGCACTAAACTTTAATTTCACAAATCAGATGTTACCTAATTACTCTGATAACTATTTAGTGAGGTGATATTGTTCCACTTAAGAAAATTTTTAATCTGTAGCTTTTTGGAAAGTATGCTGAATAACAAAAAGGATAACATTTCAAAAAACAGTCAACTTCAGCTGAGCTTCCAACTTAACCAGAGACCTTAAGTTGGGAGCACAATAAGACCTCTTTACCAAAATATATGTATCCAGTAACCATGAAAAGTATTTTACAATACTGCATACTACACAACTTCACACAAAAATCCTTTACATTCTTCAGAATTTTTTTTTTTTGATTAGCGCAGCTTTTAATTTTTTGGGGTGGAAAATAAAATTACAATTCCAACTCCAGGCTTAGTATACATCTAAATTTTGAGCATAAAGGAAGATGAATTGAGTTACAATATCTTATGCAAACATTGACTGTATGAAAAATTCACCTTTGTACCAACAGCATAGGCCACAGCTTTCTGACAGACACCATAGGCAGCAAAAAGGACAGAGTTCTCTGCAATATTTGCAGCAAGGGCTGGGACAGTTCCAGCATAGAGACCTCGAATACCATCACGTCTCAGGGTCTGGAAAAAGCAGCCAGTCATACCCTTATACAGCTCAGGGAAGGTCTGCATTTTCACTTTCACAGTATCAAGAGGCTGCCCAACATATACACAGGCAACCCCACCTAAAAGTACACATAAGAAGGTACCTGTTAATTTAAAATTCATGTCTGATAGTCTAAAATGTATACTCCAAAAAATTTAACTGGCCAGCTGTTTTACATTTATTTTCAAGTGCTGAATAAAGAGTACAGTTTGCATCATATTACAATGTCCATTGTAAGACCAGAAAATAGGAATACTGAAAATTATTAACTGGAGAAAATGTACAATCTATGGAGTTCTAAACTTGCAAAGATCTTTTTGTTGAGTAAGACCATCCAACCTTAATGATTTAAGTAGTATTTGGTCCATGTATGGCACACACCAACCATAACTAACAGAATATAGTAATCTATTATCAGCAAGATTAGGCACTCACCCATAGATCCACCCATGAGGTCAATGAATGCATCTTTGTAATGCTGCATACTGGAACTTTTCTTCAGCGCTGTCATATGCCAGAACACTGTCACAGAAGAGCAAAAGATAAGGTCAGACACAGTTATACATAATATCCCCATATGTACTTTAAAAATTTCTACATATGATATGCATATGTAGAAAAACCCATTAAGATTGTGTATCACTGGTAGAATATGTCAATAATTTTTTTTCCCAAATGAAGCATTTGTTTGTCTGTTTTTAACTCTGTCTTGCCCAGGCAGAAGCAACTGTTTAAAGAATACATACAGGACATATGTATATATCAGATTGAGGAGAAACAATGTAGTTTCAGGTGTGGTAGAGAATGTGTGGATCAAGTGTTTGTTTTTAAAAATCTGTAAGAAGTACCTCAAGAAACAGATGGATCTGTATGTGGCATTTAAGAATCTGGTACAAGATTCAAGTGAGAAACAAATATGAATAAAAGCAAGGTTATAAGATTTAGCATTGAAAAGAGACAGGTTAGCTTGGGTATGGGTTTGCATGAAGAGAACCTAGAGAAACTGAAGTGTTTTAGATTCCTGGGATTGCATGACAGCAAGTGGAACTATGGGAACTGAAGTGAGTCATATTGAGGTGAGGGTGGGCAAAGGTCTTGGCACATTGAAGAATGTGCAAAAGGAGAGTTCACTATTTGGGAAGGCAAAGATGAGCCTCTTTGAAGTTATAATAGTTCCAATGGTATTGTATGGATGTGAGGTATAGGCTATAGATGAGTATATATGGAAGAGGGAGAATGTTTTGGAAATGAAATGTGTGAGGATACTGTTTTGTGTGATGACCGTTGATCAGGAAAGAAATGGTAGGGTAAGAGAGAGGCTTCATATTAAATAAAGTATGGGTGAGGGAGCTGAAGAGGATATGCCAAAATAGTCTAGAAATATGGAGAGAATAATTTTTGAAAGGTTGAAAAAGAGGGTATACGTGTCAGAGGTGGAATGGACAAGGAGAAGGGGGAGATCAAACTGGTAAGAGAAGAATGAAGTGAAAAAGGTTTTGAGTGCTCAGGGCCTGAGCATGCAAATGGATGTAAGCGAATTGTAGTGATGTTTTTTACATGGAACAACTTGCTGTCTATGGACTGAACCAAGGTATATGGAGCAGCTGGGGAAAACATGGAAAGGTCTGTGGGGCCTGTTTGTGGATAGGAGGTTGCGCTTTCTGTACATTACACATGATAACTAGAGCACATATGAGTGAATGAGGCTATTTCCTACTCTGATACTGGTGCTACCACACTAATGGAGAAATGATTAGCGAACAAGTGTAAAAAACTACTGTATACACATATTTATTTTTTTCATGTTCACCATTACCCACATTAGCAAGTAGTGCCAGGAACAGACAAAGAAATAGCTTCATTTGCTCACATCCTCTTTCTAGCTGTCATGTATGATGCACCAAAATTAGAGCCCCCATCCACAATCAGACCTTACAGCCCTGTGTACTTGATTTAATTTAATTACCTATGTTCACATAGTCATTTCTTTTATGGTTTGGTATACACAGTTGTATAATTTGCCATATACTAACCAAATATATTGTATAACTTATGTGTGATATTGTTAAAAATAGTAATTCTTTTGGTAACAAGATTTTCTTTCAAGGAACTTTTAAGGAAAAAAGTTCGTAAATATTTCTTTACATGATGCATCTGCATTACACCACTTTGGTTACCTTTTCTCTCTCTTTTGCTTTCAGAGCCCTGTCAATGGCAGTCTCCACCTTCCCTGCTGTTTTAGTTTTGTTTATCTTCATCATGGTATATTTTATCCCTTATGAGTTCTTTAGGAGATTTTGCAAGTTACAGAAGAACTACTGGCTTAACCTGAGAGGTAGGTCTCATTTCTCTTTTCTTATTTATGTTATCTATAATGTATTATATGTTTTACTCTGTCCCACGCCTTTTTTTTTTTTTTTTTACAGATGTAAATTATTATAAAATTTTCAAACAATGAAAAATAATTTTCGTCTAA
>JAUUDY010495295.1:0-10665 GCA_032361765.1 Panulirus inflatus | reverse complement strand
ATACATTGAGATGTATAGGTATGTATATTTGCGTGTGTGGACGTATATGTATATACATGTGTATGTGGGTGGGTTGGTCCATTCTTTCGTCTGTTTCCTTGCACTATCTCGCTAATGCGGGAAACCCACATCCATAGGTAGGGTATATGAAGTGAAAATGGAAATGAAGAATGCAAGTTATGGGAGGATGTAGATGGAAGAGTGGTATGGACGGGATTGAATGAAAATTATCAGGGAACATTGAAAGAAGGATACTCAATCCTGCTATCAACAATAGTATGGGAGGGTGTTACAGAGCATGGATTGAATGGATCAAGAATAGTTTCGGTGAAGAAGAGATTGAACTATGGAGTATGCATGGCTGTGTATATGCGCTTATGAATATGAAGACTGCAAGGTAAGGATGAAATGAATTTATGAAGAAATTTCAGTGACTATGTATAAATGGTTATAAAAAGGAAAGAAAGGTGGTTGTAATGGGTGACATGAAGGTGAAGGTAAGATGTGATGAAACTGGCAAGATAGTTGGTAAATGGGGAGTGCCTGAAATAAATGAGAATGGCAGTTACCTTGTGGATATCTGTGCTGAGAAGGGATTATTCCTTGCAAGCATTCTTTTTTTGGCACAGGATGATCCAGAGGTATACATGGATGAGAAAAGATGCAAGAGAAGAACAAGAGGGTTTGACTGGCTATAAGGCAGTGAATGAAAGGCAGTGCAAGATGCTAAAGTTGTGAGAGGATTCTTTGGAGACAGATCATTTCGCAATTCTTGTGAGAATGCAGATCAGGAAAAAAATGGAGGTATGGTGCAAGGAAGAATGGAGAAGTAAGAGAAGGTAAGCGAGATGAATCAGAAAATTTGCAAGTAGTATGAAAGGAAGGTGCCCAAAAGTTTAGATGGAAGTGCAGAAAATGTAGGAATGCAGTCATGTGTGAATGAGGTGTTTAAAATGTTTAAAGAAAGACTATTAAGGGTTGTAGAATGAGTAGTTGGACACAAGATCATGAGATATAGGAATAAAAAAGGAAATGCATGGTGGACGGATGAGATTAACGATGCAAGTAGAAGAGAAGAAAAAGTTGTATGGTATATTGCTCTAAAATTTACCAGTGGAAGTTCAGCGAAGCAAGGGGGGAAGAATATAACGTGTAAGTGGAACGTTAAGCTGAGAAAGGAAAGCAACGAAAGTGTAAATGAAAATTTTGGCAGTTGAAGGAAAAGTCTAGGGAAAATAAGAAATTGTAATGGCAGGAGGTGAAAAAGGAAAGAGGTGGATGTAAGAGTGGAAATGCTAATGTGAGAAGTAAGGATGGGGAGTTGCTGAATCAAAAGGAGGAAGTGGAAAGAATATGGATAAAGTATTTTGAAGAACTAATGAATGTGAGAAGATGGGACACCAATTGTTATATGGAAGGAAAAGGATTCAAGTGCAAGGGCCTACAGCAAGAAGGGAGGTAAAAAGGGAGATAATATGGCTGAAGTAGGAAAGGCACTTGGAGTGGATGGAATTATGGATGAAATGCTGAAGTATGGAAGAGAAAATGTAATAAAGTTGATGCATTTGATATATAATTTAGCACGGAAACATAAGGATGTGCCTGTGGACTGGTAGAAAGCTACTATTATTCGTTTATTCAATGGAAAAAGTGCTAAGGATGTACATAGCAATTACAAGAGAATAAGTCTTAAGTATACCAGGAAAAGTGTGTGCAAGGTGATGGATAATAAATTATGCACACAGTAGTTTTAGAAAATGCAGAGAATATGTAGATCAGATTTCTGTGGTGAAAATGACTGGAAAAGTATCTAGAAAGAGGTAAGAAACTTTATGCAGCCTTCATGGATCTGGAGAAAGTGTATGACAAAGTCGAGTGGAAAGCTTTACAGGCTGTGTTCAGGATATATGGAGAAGGGGGACAACTGTTGGATGGTGTGATGGTTTTCTACAGAGTAGCAAATTCATGTTTAAGAGTAGATGGAGAGATAAGCAAAAGTTTCAGTATACATGTGGGTGTGAGGCAGAGTTGTGTGATGTTACCATGGCTTTTTAACATTTATATGGATGGAGTGATAAGATATGTGAAAGCAAAACTAAATAAAGGGTAAGTAGAGATGTACTGTGGCTAGTGACAAGCCTGTTTTCATATGATACTGTATTGTTTGCTGAGAGTGAAGAGAAGTTGCAGAGGGTTGTAAGTGGGTTGAATGATGTGTCTAAGTGTCGGCAATACAAGGTAAATGCGAGTACAAGAGGTAAAGTAATGGTGTTTGAAAGGAAAGGCAATAGAAGGTAAATGCGAGTAAGAGAGGTAAAGTAATGGTGTTTGAAAGGAAACAGAATGAAAATATAGGATGAAAAACAAAAGTGTACTAAACCGTGTTATATATATGGGGGAGAAAGACTTGAAGAGGTGAGAGAATTTAAGTATTTAGGAGCTATCTTGGGTAAGTTTGGTGAGATGCAAGGAGATATAGGGGAGAGAGTGGTACTGGGTTGAAGAGTCACTGGATCCCTTAACAGAATAATGGAGGGTAGAGGTTTAAGTATGGAAGTGAAAAAGGGACTAAGGGATAGCAAAGTTCTCCCAACCCTGACCTATGCAGCTGAAACATGGGTATGGATGAGTCATAGTGGTTAAGAACCAAAGCTGTGGAAATGAGCTATATGAGGGGAGCATGTGGTATGACAGAATGACTAGATGGAAGGAAGAAAGAAATGAGTAGGTGTATGAGAGTTGTGGTATGGCAGTTTATGAACTGTGGAGCGATATAGTAGGTGAAACTCAATACTATGTGGTGGTTTGGGCATGTGGAAAGGATGCAAGACAGAGAGTTTACAAGGAAAGTATATGACAGTACAATTAAAAGAGTTGGTGTTAGAGGAGGACAATCCCTGATAAGGGGAAATTGAGTGGAAGAGTACTGGAGGGATAGAGAAATGAGGGAGGAATGCATGGAATGGTGTATGCGAGGGAGGCGTGCAAGAACAGGAATAAGTGGAGACTCCTTTGCTGTAGCCACCCCCTAGATGGGAGTTCCTGGAGGAAACAAGCATCTGAGATATAGATACATAAATAGATAAACAGATAGGCCATCCCATCCATAAACAAATTAATCTGCCACAGTGACATAACACATCCATGCTGCAGACCAAGATTCTCCTGGAACAACTCACTCCTCTCTCCTACTCCTTGTAAACATGCCTTACACTCTTAATAAAATCTTCACACTGCTTCCAACACCATATAATCATAAGACTTCCACAATGTATCTGTATCAACCCTATCATATGCTTTCTCCAGATCCATAAATGTCACATTCAAATCGTTCTTTTTCTCTAAGTATTTCTTATGCACAATCTTCAAAGCAAACAAATGACTCATATTTCCTCTACCACTCTGGCAACCACACTGTTCCTTGCCAATCTGATGCTTTGTACATGCCTTCACTCTGTCAATCACCCCTTTCCCATACAACTTACCAGGTACTCGCAACAAACTCATACCTTTGTGGTCTGAAGATTCATCTTTGCAAGGAGGGAGTATTTTGATAAGTTCAAAAAGCTTCATGGTTTCCATCTACTTGAGTGTATTTGATTTAAGCCATTTCTAGAATAACGCAGATGGTTCATTTACACTTTTTCAGTCATAGAGAGCAGCAGCATATGGTGCTCCAGTATACTGTGTACCGCATGTGTTTTGCCCTCTGCATCATGTGACCAAAGCGTCATTTAAGTTCTCCTGGTACCAGTGGTGTTGAGAAGTGTAAGACCATCACCACTGAGGTTAAAATGGATGTGCTAAATTGTTATGAGAGACCAGACTATTCTGGTAGAAATTGCCTTTGAGAAATGTATATTTCCCATGAAGAAAAGACCACACAAGAAATCAAAGTTGCCAATAATCACCTTATCTTGCTAGTGGGGAAGCAAAGCCAAGGATGCTTTCAAGGACCAACCATTAATGGTCTACCATTCAGAAAGTCTCACGGCTCCCAAGGGATATGTAATTTGAAGGGGTGGATAATAGACAAAATTTTCTGCGATTAATTTGCTTCAAAGCTCCATGTGGAGCTGACCAAGGATTGTGCATAGGAGAATATAAGTTTCAAGATTCTCTTTCCTATTGATAATACTGTTGGTCATCCCCTTCAAAACAGGACCTTAGTTGAAAACAGCTCTTGAATAAAGATTACTTCAGCCGGAGAAGGAATGCCATGAGGAGGTGGTAGAAAAAGCAAGGGGAAGTTGAGCAAATGGATTCTCTTACTAGCAAGAGGTTAGCAGAAGCATTTCACCATAGTGAACTTGGTCGCACAATATCTGACAAGGATGACACAAACACAGAATACAATTTAAAGGTGACCCAAAATGTTCTAGTGCTATAACTGTCATTACCTCATTTATATAGAGTTTTGGTGCACCTGGTTGGTGTTACGGGACTCCACCTACTCGTGGTTACACCATGAGTGAAAAGTCATCTTTGCTGAGGCTGCATCATTGACAATACAATTCTGTCAAAGAACTTCACTCCAAAGGAGTCAATATTTTTTCTGCTACTTGCAGTAGTGCAGCCTTGAGCTGGGTAACACTAGAACTCTCACAGAAATTGATCCCGGTTGAATTATAAATAAATGAAAAAAAATAAATGCACTGGTTCCTTTTATCATCAAAAAGGTCTCTGGATAATCAGGTCAGATTGCAACCAATAAAACAGGCAATATCACTCTTATCACTGATTAACAGAAAAAATGAGCATCTTTATTCAGATCATCTTGACTGCAGACAGGAAGGACAAGCAATGTCTGACTTGCATTTTTTTAGAAAGAAATGTAATTATGGTATAAGTATCTCTGGTGGAAGGTACCCATATGGGAGGTATGGCAGTGCCTGAGGTTTAGTGATCTGTTATGGCAGTTATTACAAGCCAAATATTGGCATAACTATTCTGTTTCACATATCAATTTCCCATCAAAGTTTGTGTCTAGCCCACCTTCCTGTGAATGAAAAATGACTAGCCATGATCCAGCATGCGGAGCAAAATTGTAATATAACAAACATTTTGAAAATTCTGGTGTAAGGACTGGTAAGAGAGAGGTATGGTAGTATGAGGAGTATGTATGAAAGAGCTAAAGAGGGTGTGCTGATATGGTTCATATTCAGATGAATGAGGAAAGGATGACTAAGATGAAAAACACAAGGAGAATGTTTGAAGTGACAGTATCCTTATGTGGTCATGGCATGAACGTGCAGGAGGGAGCGAGGCAAGCATGGGACACAGCAAACACAGCAAATTGGAGTGACGTGGTATACATAGGGTGATGTGCTCTCAATGGACTGAAATAGGACATATGAAGCATAAAATACTAAGCAGAACCTGGATGTGGACAGGAAGCTCTGGTTTTGATGCATTATGCATGAAAACTAAAGTGGAAGTGAGTTGATGAGGCCATTCTTCATTTGCTCCTGATGCTACCTCACTCTTACAAAAATTGGCAAATAAGTATGAAAATTTTTTTTCTAATTCACGTAATGCTTAGCTGGATATATTTCATCCATATACACACAAGAGTACAGAAAAATAAAAGTAAGTTTTCTTAACTACAAGAAGAAAAGAAATTTATAAGGGGAGTGAATCTCTATAAAAGTGGAAATATTACTGTAACCTACCTTTCTATTTGCATCACATGCAACAAGATACTGTTTATCTGGAGAGTAGGCCACATCAGTTACTGGTCCAAGATGTTCCAAAGTAGTTTTCTGCAATTAGTCATGTCAGGCTTCATTTTCTTCCATTATGCATTATTAGCATATCCAGAATAGCTCCTCTTTTGCCATAAACAAAAAAAATTACTACAAAATCTATCAAAAAAATGCAATCTATGGTCACATATGACAATATATATACAGTGAAGTTTCTGTTGAGAGGGCAAATTATTTATAAGGTTATAATTCAAAACAAAACAGCAAATGTACTAAGTAGTACAAACCTCTGTTAATGTGTTACCACTGAGTGTATACACATGGATGAGGTTGTCAGCACCTCCTACAGCTACCTCATTATCATCATTACAAGAAGCTGACACACAAAGGCCATCCCAACTAATGGGGAAACTGCCAACCTTCTTTTCATCACATATGATACAAATCTGTAAGGAAATACTGAATCAATAAAAAAAAAAAAAAGGAAAAAAAAAAAAATATACAAAGTATCATCACTCAACCATTCACTGAATATATGCTGGGTTAGTAAAATTACATGGTAATTCTTTTTTACAAGGACAATTTCTTAAGACCATTGGCTTCAACATACCACTTTCATTCTTATATCAATTCAATTCCTTAAATTGGAACCCTCATAATAGTAACAAGAATTTTACTGATAGTTTACTGTAAGGAATGAGAGGAAAGAGATGTGTGGAAGTAGGTAGTATCCCTCCTTACTGGTCCTGTAAAACTGCTTTTGGAATAGGTGAGGAAAATGTAAAGGAAATGCTGACCATGCAAAGCAGCATTAAAGTAATAGCAGTTAATAAGAAGGGTGAAAAGACAGTATGTGATCTCTGGTGAAAGGTACAATAATGAAAGATTCACAAATTTCTGCTGATTTTGTGTTCTCAAGAAACCTTACTCAAATCTCAAAGGTACAAAACCAACTTAAATTATGAAAGACATCCTTATGCCTTTGTCTATGGAACCTGCTGCAACAAATGTCTGAATTATCCACCTATCAATCTATATCTCTGATGCCTCTTTCCCTTACGAACTCCACTAAGGGTGGTGGTTATCTCCATACCATGATCCATCCCTCTAATATCTTCATTGATCCTCTCCTCAGTATATTCCCTAACTTTCCCCTCCCCAAATGTTAGCTGTCTTCCTCTCATTCTAGTTTCTTCAAACTTAATTCTGCATATTTTCTTTCCTACTTAATCTCATGCACCCTCTCAACACCAATTTTCTCACTACATCAAGCCATCTCTTCAGTGATCTACCTCTTAATTCTTAAATCACAGACTAAACCACTACAGTATGTATCTTCCAGATCAACCTATTGCTGGACATACCTTCTACACGGCTGTGCCATCAAAAAACATTCTTATCCATGTGCTTTTCTAATGGTTTTTTAACAGTAAATATATTACCTGTATCTTATCTATCATCCAAAGTCCAAATACAGTACACAAAAGATTCATCTCTTATGTCTTAGGCCTATCACAATCAGTACATAAACTTATTTTTTTAAATCCTTACACTGCAGTTGAGATAAAGACCCAATAATGTAAGCTTCTTACAAACTTTTAATTTAATCTTTACCATTCACCAGAGCTTTCAATATACTTCTAGTTTTTGTCTCTCATATGCCTCTACTTAACTTTAACCACTCCATTAATATCCTGAATGAAGTTTACTTCTAAAAATCTACATTCATCCATAACTCATATTACACTGTAATCTTCCATCACTTTCATAATGTTATAATTTCATTTACAGTCATTTCCAGCAACCTTCCAATATGAGGAAGTTACAGGATGCAGTAAAACATGCACTTTTCAGATATGTTAAAGCACTGATAATAGGGATTTTAATCATAAGAAAGTAGACTGAAGCAAGTTAGATTCTTATTGTGACAGGGAGTCAGGGAGACAAAAGATTTTAAAGTGTACATAGGAAAATTTCCTATACCAACATGTTAGAGAACAAACTTAGAAGATAGGGACACAGACACCATTGTTACTGAACCTGATCTTCACACACACTTGCATGGATGCAACATATGTGTTGAGATGGAAGAAGAGATCAGGGAGAGAGCACTATGGGTTAGAATAGTCATTGGGTCCCTTAACAGAATAATGAAGAGTAAAGGTGTAAGTATGGAAAAGTAGAAAGGATTATGTGACAGCACAGTCCTCCCAACCCTGACCTATGCAACGGAAAAATGGACATGGAATGAATCGCAGGGATCAAGCATCCAGGCTGTGGCAATGTGCTATTTGAGAGAAGCATGTGGTATGACTACATTAAATGACGAAAGAAATGAAGGGCTGTATGAGAGATGAGGTATGGCAGGGAATGCAAAGGGAATTAAGTGTGGAGTGGGGAAAACAAATTACTTTAAGGTGGTTTTGGCATGTGGAAAAGAATGTAAAATAGGAGTTTACAAGAAGAGTGTATAATAGTACAATTCAAGGGGTTGGTACGAAAGTATGACCACCTGTAACATGTGGAAACAGAGTGGAAGAGTAGCAGCGGGAAAGAAATGGTAGAAGAATGTGTGGAATGGTTTATGTGAGGAAGGCATGAAAGGACAGGATAACTGAAGACTCTTTTGCCATGGCCACCCTCTTGATGGGAGTTTCTGGAGGGAATGGGCATTAGAGATACAGACTGAACTGATGGATACATATAATCACAAAAAAATATCATGTAATGCAAAATCTGACTATATGATAAATGAGGAAGTTAAAAGAGAAAAGGTGAGACAAGACCTATGGAGGAGGCATATTCTTGGAAACTACACAGATGTCAATAATTTCTATGATAATACAGACTGGTTAATAGAGTATAATAGCCTATAACCAGGGCAGTGTGATGAAAGGTTCTGAGATAATCACCATAAAGAAGTAGGAACATGAGTGCCTCTTGATTCAAGTAGGGAAGGAATGTTAAGAAAGACGGAAGAATGATTTATTAGATGTCTAAAAGCAAAGGATCATCAAGATGTGCAGCAGCAAAGATATGCGTGACACACCTGCAAGCCAACTTTTCTTGAGTACACGACAAAATGGAATGAGGATAGCAAGAAAAGAAAATTATCAAAATGATGTTGTGGACAAGACTGGAGAATATCTTGAACTTTTCCATACATTCATCAGGAGTACTCTATCAGTCTGCATACATAAGAATCTTAATGTTGTGATTTTCTGGTGGTACTGGAAAATTCTGTAACAAAATGAAACTGAAGAGGATTGGAGAAAGAACTGCTATTTGGGTAACTACACTAAAGTTAAGGGGTTTTATATGGGAAGCAATTGTGAATGACTAACCACTTTTAGTCATTTTTATGGAGGGTACTGTCAAGTATCTTTTGTGTGAGGATCTTCTGGGAAATGGTGTAAAATACTGTGATGGTGTCTATTGCTACTAGAATCATGCAAGATGGGGGTTGTCGTTAGGTGAAGCCATCTAAGAAATGCTGTGTGAGGTCAGTGTGTTAAGTGGTGATGGACTGGTTGGGTCTGAAACCATGTTGTGTTGGTAAGAGTGGAATACTTTGATTCATTCTGTTGTTGAATAGTTTTTCATCCACAAAGTTCAACACTGAAGACAGAAGTGATATAAGTAGCAGTAAGAGGGGCAGTTGGGTAGTTTGCAGGCCATTTAGGATATTTTCTGAGTAACCAGGAGTGGTTGTATATGTTGTAAGTGCTTGGGTTGCATGTGGACCAAAATGTTTCAAGTGAAAGTTTCATATGTTGTCAAGGCCTGTTATTTAGGGGTGAGGGTGGTTTGTGAATGATTTCTGAGTAGTCTCTCTGAGTGTGTTTGTATGTTCTTTGGGAGAGAGAAGGGATGTCACTGGAATGGGTCTGAAGCGCTTCGAGAATGAGTGCTGAATTAGTGAAGTAAGAATGTATCTTTACTAACTTGCAAAAAGGCTGGCTGCTGTGTGTCTTATGATTCACTGTGTTGAAGAAGGAGTGCTAATTTGTAGTTTGCTTTTCAATGATTAAGTTGGTGATGGTGTTATTCAGAGTATGGGTTTGTTCTCTAATTTCTATAAACAGTTGTTCTGTCTAAGCTGGTTTCTTTGTTTTATGAGGTGTGTAACTTGCGAGGAAGTTTCATAAACATTTCTTTTTATGACCTTCTGGTAAATGCTTTCTGCTGGCTTGTTTGGAGATGGTGATGAAGTGTAAGACAGCATGATTTATGGATGGGAAAGTTTTGTTTCCATGTACTGAATGAAGGCTGGCCAGTCGGCTTTTCTGTACTTTGTTGAAGTCTTTTTGATGCATGTGTGGGTTAAGTAAGCCAGAAGCAGTTTTATTAGGATGGACAGGAGGTCAGAGGACAGTATATGTAGCATACTCTAGCTGGTCCATGTCTGTAAGGTGAGTGAGAAGTTTACCATCAGAGGTTTTGATAAATGGTATGGTTGGTGGACGAGTATTATGAGTCCTCCAGCATGTCCTTGCTGGCTGTCTTCTCTTACAATTGTGTAGTTCTGGGAAGGAGTGAGTCCAGTTTCTTGAATGAAGGCTATGTGGATGTTGTGTTCTCAAGGGGTGATTAAGAATTTCCATGAGACTGTCTCTGATACCACTGGTAATGAGTTGCAAGATGTCTAGTTTCTTACTTAAGTTCTGTGCAGTACTAGGATTCGTTTGTGAAGAGTGAGACTAAGTATTCTGTGCTGCTGTTTGATGGGTGTTTGTGTAGGATGTTAGGGGATATACGAAGGGTTTAGGGAGTTAATATCTGCATGGAAGCTGCAAGTCCACCGTTCTGTATAGTCTTTTAGGAATGGCATTGAAGAGGTAACCCGAGTGCAGTTTAAGCATATGATGGAGAAGTAACTTTATTCATGAGTGTCTGGCACTGTGGGCAAAGAGTTAGAGCTAATGTTACTGCCTTGGGCTGCAGGAGCCTTCAGCGATTG
>JAUUDY010495184.1:0-10666 GCA_032361765.1 Panulirus inflatus | reverse complement strand
TTCACTTATTCTAGTATCTTTGTGACAAGAAATATGAATATAATTGTCTGCAGGGTAATCAAGCTTGGTAAGACTTGTTTTAGATATAAATTTTGAGATCAGCTCTGCTTGTTAGTAAATGTTTCAGCTGGTCCACCCCACAAAATAGAAAAAAGTTAAACTTTATAAGCAGATTATATAGGAGATATAATGGAGAATAATTTATTATACCTCAAGGTCAGGTGTTAGTTGAAGTGATTTACCTGGAATTATTTTTGTTCTTGGCAGGAGTTATATCAGATGATTGTAGAGCTTTCAAATGCAGTTACATATCTTTAATATATTACTGAATATTGCTTGATGGTTTGTAATCAACAAATATTGTCTTGTGATGAGCATTAATGAGTGGACCAAAAACAGTTTACTAGAAGTGGTAGAGGGCTAGTGATCTGGCCACATACAGTATAGTGTATTGTAATTTTATATGCCTACATTTAGAGACAAATCAGTGTTCCAGTCATGCTCATTTTTATATTTTGAGTTAGACCCCCATTAACCGTTCTTCTTGGGTGTTTTTCTATTACCTTGCTAAAATTTAACTAAAGCCAAAGCTGTTGATATCCAAGAATTATTGTGAAAATGAAAGAATGCTTAAGATGTCTTGAGCATATAAGACAGAGATGCATTTTTACATTATCATAATTTAAATTTTTTTTTTATACCTGTTGTCTTTCCCTTTTTAGTGAGTTAGAATAAAGAACAAATGAATATTGGTAATATTACCTGTAATTTCATTGAGATGGAAAAGCATTACTAAGATTGCAGCCAAAGAAAATCTCGCAAAGAGAACCGTTAGCTCAGATCTAAATCATGACATATGCACTGTCAAGACTAGTTGAAATACAGGACATATTTGCTTGGATTTACTTGATCTGTTGTAAGTAAACAAGATTGAAATTAAAGATGGAGGTAGGTATATTACCTGTACTACCTGCCTGGGTATTGGGATGGTTAGTAACAGCTGCTTAGTGAGCCAGCACTTCATTGGTTGTCAAGTTGCACTTCTCTGGCCCAGGCAGCTGTCTTTTCTTTCTGCCTCACTCACACGCGAACTACTGGCATTCTGTCCACAAACATACAATTTCTCCTTGTCATACACAACACTTGACAACACAAAACTCACACAGCTCATTCTTCGTAGCTAAATTTTCCTATGGTGAGCACTATGGGCTAGCCCTGCCTTTTGGCAAAATGGTAGTAAAAGATAGAAGTAGTAGGTTGGAGCATTAGTAGAAACATTAGGTAGAAGTCGTAAGTAAGAGCATTATTGGATAGAAGTGGTCTGTAGAAACATTAGTTATGAATCTTTGCAAACACTGCGCTAGAGTTACCCTCTGCCAGGGTGAGGCACAATAGGCTAAGAAGCAGCATTGGAGTTCAATAGTTATGGAGACTATTGCTGTGGCCACCCCCTTAAGGGAGTTCCAATTGGAACAGGCATCAGATAGATAGATAGAGTATCATCTCAGTGCTTTACTCTGCTTCTTCCTTCTCTCTGCTAAAAGTTTCCCCACCTTCCAACTGGCACGGAAGAAATCTGGCCACTTCAGTCATAGTTTCAAGTAATTGCATATGTGCCTCTAGTAAATATTAATTCAGGTCTAACGAATATGTATCACTCCAGGTGACCACATTATATTTACCTAGTACAAGTAAGTGTCGTAAAATCATCCTGTGATATTACTAATGTGGTTTCGTTTGTATTGTTTGTGTTAATGGATTTGAGAGGGACATGTACCTAATATGAGCTTTACATTATAAAAATTTAATTAGTGAATAATATCTATTTCTTTTTACATGCATTCATGCATTTACCACAGAAAATATAGAAAATAATTGCATATTTGTTAGTTTGCTTTTGAAAGTGAAAATATTTGTATTGTATAAAACCAGTGTAACAAATTTATATGATTTTATTCTAAGAACATTATTTACAGATTAATTTTTTTTTCTTTTCTGTAGTATGATGGTGCATGAAGTTATGCATTTCACTATATTTCATTTAAAAGCATTTCATAAAAAAATAATGTCAGTTACACAATTTATTAAAAGATAAATGAAGATTGTCAGGGACTTTAAATTCACATACAGTATTGCTCAACAGAAATGGATATTAAAGTTATGTGGCTTTATACCTTGGCAAGTTTGTCTTTGACAAAGGTGATGTGTCCATGAGTAGCCTTAATTTAAAAGTGATCGAGGATCATAAAATTTTTACTGTATTTAGTTTTATCTTCTGCAAACTTGTACTTTGATCTCTTGTTCCTATTCCACTGTCATAAAAGTGGAGTTAGTTACTTCTTTTTGTTCTGTAGTTCAAAATCTTTGTAAGACTTTAGTTAAATTCTTTAAACAGTAAACTCTTAGGACTTGTATAACAGGATTTGCAGTTAACCAAACTAAACTGAATCTGGAGAAAAAATTATTTTATACTGATGTATGTTAAAAATAAATTTTTATACAGCCTTTATGGAATACATTTCAGTTAGCTAAACTTTTTGGTGTTTCTCCTTAAACATTTTGGGTATTTAAAGGTTTACTGTATTTAATATGGCATTCAACAGATTTAAACATAAAATTGCTCTTTGATGAAGTGATTCATATTTTCCCTAGAATGTTTATGTTTTGGATAATTTTCTGTGTATATTAATGCACATATATGTATATAAAGGAAGAAATCATTTATTGTAAATAAAACAATTCATTACTGTATATATATTTTCTCATGGTAATACCTTAGTGTAAAGTCAGGACACTGAGTACACACATGCTTGCATTGTTTCTTGAGGTTCAGTTATTGCTGCACTTACAACTGACTTGCTTCATCATTATTTGTATTTAGCTTTCTTTCATACCTGTTTATCGTTTCTTACCTCAGCAAGGTAGCACCAGGAATGAATTGTTGAGCATTAGAAGATAATTTGTCACTTAGCTCTGTCCTCTGGTTCTTTTGAAAAGGAGTAATACCAGAGGGAAGAACTTCCGGCCCCTTGCTCTTGCCCTCTTAGCCGTCTTCTGTGACACTCATAGGTAAGCGGGTAGTATTTTCTTATACCCAGGAATAATATACATATATATATAAACTAAGAGAGTGTGAAAGCAGGAAGCTGAGAGTAATTGTGAATAAAAGCAAGGCTATTAGGTTTACAACAGCAGAGGGACAGGTTAGTTGGGATGTGAATCTGAATGGAGAAAATTTGGAGTAAGTGATGTGTTTTAGATACACTGATGGAGTGGACATGGCAGCAAATTGGAAGAGAATCATAGGGTAGGTGAAGGGGCAAAGATTCTGGGTGCACTGAGGAATATGTGGAAAGAGAGGTCATTATCTGGAAGGGCAAAAATAAACATGTTTAAATTTATAGTAGTCCCAACATTGTTTATGGATGCAAGGCATAGACTATAGATGAAAATGTGCAGAAAAGGATGCATGTATTGGGAATAAAATGGCTTAAGGGCTATATTTGACATGATGTAGTTTGAGTAAGAGAGAGGTGTGATAATGAGAGTGTGGTTAAGAGAAATGAAGAGGGTGAAGAGTGTTTTGGACATATGGAGAGAATGAGTAAGGAGAGGTTGACAAAGAAGTGTCAGAGTTAGAGGAGAAAAGTTGAAGAGGGAGACCAAACTAGAGATAGAAAGATGCAGCAAAAAAGATTTTAAGTGCTTGGGGTGTGAACATGCGGGAGGCTAAAAAGAGTGAACGGGATAGAGTGATGTGTACTGGGGCCAATGTGCTGTCAATGGACTGAACGAGGGCATGTGAAGCAGCCAGGGAAAACCATGGAAATGTGTATGGGGCCTGGTTGTGGATAGGGGGCTGCGGTATTCATACATTACACAATACAGCTAGAGAATGGATGCGAGTGAATGAGGCCTTTCTATGGTCATGGTGCTATCTGTGTGTGTGTGTGTATACAGTAGTATCACAGCAATGTGCATGATAACCACAAGGAAAAATTAAACAAGTAAGTGCACTCAGGACATTTTTCCTTGTGGTTATCAGCAAATTTGTGGACATGTATATTTCTTCCAGCTTAAGCCAAATACCTATCTGTTGACAAGCACCAAGAGGAGGATGAACAGCTAAGTTGACCGACTTGAATGTCCAATCCAGGATTCCTACCCTAGAGAGCCTCTGCGTGATTCAGTGCATCACAGAAACTTTGATGTTGAAAATTTCTAGCAACTCGTCATTTAGCATTTGGTATATGAGTTATGTTGGTCAAATTTAGAACATTCCACCCTACCATAGTGCCCACCTCATCCCTTGAGGAGGACAAGTTAGGTCAACAGTTGGGTTTTCTTAAATAATGGTATTACTTTCGTGCATAAGAGGTTATTCATCAGCCTTTTCCCTTCTTGTCACAGACCTTGAAGAGAATGTGTTCAACAAGATGATATACATCAGAGAAGGTCTAATTATAAGGTCTAATTATAATTTACCTTGTAGATTTCAACTGGGCACCCAAAGTTAACAGACAGAGATTGACTCCCAGAAGTTGGTTAAATATTTTTTGAGTGTGGTTCCACCACTTTCTCAAATATATAATGGAAAGCTCAGTACTATATTTTACTAAGGTCAACCCTTGAAACATGGTGTTAGGAGTGGGATCCTAGAAAAAACAAGTCTGGGATCTGGGGCCAGCTAAGGTGTAACTGAAGTCGGCAGATCACAAGCAGCTCATCAAAGATACAACAGTGAATATTCTGGAAAGCCGTGTCTAGCTTGCAGTTATATTGATTGGCAACATGGCTCTGAATCTGCAGCCCTCACCACCCCTAGATTTGAGGACTGGTACTGATATTCAAGCCAAATGGAAAAGATTCAAAGAGTCTTGGGAGAGTTGTAAATCAGCAGTGGGCCACTTTTACACAGTAATTGAATCCAAAGTAAATGAGAAGCAAAGGGGTTTCAGGAAAGGTTGGGGATGTGCAGACCAGATTCTTGCAGTGACAATGACTGTGGAAAAGTATCCAGAGAAAGGTAAGAAGCTTATAGCAACTTTTATGAATCTGGAGAAAAGTATGACAGTTGAATAGCATGCTTCATGGGATGTGCTAAGGATATATGGGAAGGGGGACAACGGTTGGATGGTGTGAAAGCCTGCCTCTCTCTAATACTAAAAGTAGCAATCTTGCTTATGTTCAAAATTACTTTCACTTTTCTCCTTTCACACACTCCCTCAAAGTCACACACCAGCTCATGCAGTTTCAGACTCAAATCTGCCACCATTGCAGAGTCATCACCAAAAAACAACTAATTCACCTCCATGGTCCCTCCATTCCCAACATACCCCATCCCTGCCGCTCTCTCAAAAACTTTTGCATTCACCTCACTCACCACCACATCCATAAACAGTCTAAACAGTTATGGTAACATCACAGAACCTTGTTGCACACCCATCTTCACTTGGAACCACTAGCTTTCCTTTCAACCTAATTGCACACACTCCTTTCTTTCTTAGTACTCATCATTGGTAATGGCTTTCTTTCCACACAAATTCATAACACCTACCACAAAGCAACTCTATAAACCTTACCATATTCTTCTCCAGAATCATATATGCCACATACAAATCCTTCTGTTTCTCCAAGTATTTCTCACACACATTATTCAAAGTAACCACCTGATACACTCGCCATCGCCTCTGAAACCACATTGTTCCTCCTCAGTCTGATGTTGTGAGCAAGCCATCAGCCTCTCAATCACCACTTTCCCATACAACTTACCAGGAACACTCAAAAAATGTATACCTCTGTATTCAATCACTCTTTTGTTCCCCTTGCCTTTGTACAATGGCATTAAACAGGCACCCTCCAGCAGCTCATCACGATCCACACACTCATTTAAGTTTCTGATTAACCAGAATAATTCAATTCCAATACCATCAACTTTAGCAGCCTTGCCACATTTTACCACCTTATCTCTTGTCATGACTCCTTTTGCATACCTTCCTGACATACACACTCCACATTTGCCAACTTACCATCAAACACACTCAACAGTCCTTTAAAGTACTCTCTCCATCTCCTCTCCACTTCATCTCTACATGATACCAATATCCCATTTGCCCCCCTTCACCATTCCCAATTGTTCTCTTACTTTCCTTGCACTATTACTGCCTTCCAAAACATTTTCTCACTCTCCTTGTAGTTTGCCAATACTCACTCACTCCAACTCTCATTTGCCCTCTTTTTCAGTTCCTACCCTTCCTCTTGACTTCTGCTTTCTCTTGTACATCTCCCAATAACTTGCACTCCTTCCTTTTAAATAATGCCCATACACCTTTCTCTTCTATTCTACTAGCAACTTTGTCATCCCACACTCACCACCCCTTTTCACATCCCCACCTCGCACCTGCATGCTGCACATTTCTCTAGCATGTCACTAGTGCTTCCCTATATACCTCCCATTCATCATCCATTCCCCTATCATCATTCACTCTCACCTTTTTCCATTCTACACTCAATTATTCCTAGTTTCTCTTCACACAGGCATCTCATTTAAGCTAATTTACTTTCAACACCCACTTTTCTCTCATATTATTTCATCTTATCTGAAAGACTACAAATATTCACCCTCACATCCTGTCAGCTGCCCTTTTCTGTACATTTACACCAAAGAGTTTCTCTTTTACATGCCTATCAGTTAACACAATCCAACAAAGCCTGCTCACCATCCTGCCTGCATCACATATACAAATGTACAGTGTGTCCCTCTTTTAAAAGGAGTTTCCACCAATCCTTTTTCATCACATGACTCTACAAGCTGTTCACCATTCCCATTAACCTCACGGAATACAGTATTCCATGCTCATAATTATGCCCTTAACTGTTTATTACCCACTTTGGCATTCACTTTGCTGCTCCCAGATACATTCATTTCTTCACCGATCCTTCATGGCCAGGTGCATGACCACTAATAACCACTCCCTTGTAATGCACTAATATTTACCCTCATCAGCCTTGACCTCATTTCTTTCCAATCTTTAACACATTTCCATGACTCTTTCAACAGAAGTGCTACTCCTCCTTGGTTCTCAACCTCACACTAACCCCTAACTTTATACATACGACATTTCCTAACCATTCTTCCCCTTTACCCTTGAAATTTGGTTCACTCAGATGAAGACAAACCTATGTCAACCAAATAGTTTGATTGTGGTGAAGAGATCCAGACGGGAATCATAAATTTACGTTCAGTTCGTGTTCTGTGCCCCAAAACTATGTGCAAAGACGTCTATACATATGAATATTCCATGACGGATATGAACTAAACCGGGGGACGGGCATAAAGTAAAAGAACTCAAACCCTGTGATGAATAAACCTGTGATGAATAAACTCGAATGCATTATACCAAAATATATAATATGTGGAGTACTGCTGCTCTCATATCTGGTGTGGTTTTAGCTCTGCATCCGTACTTGACAGAGTTGAGTCGAAAGCGATGACTTAAAAACTGGCCCAAACTAACTTCCAAACTTGACACACTTGCCCTACGCCACAATGTTGTTTCACTTTCCCTCTTCTGTAGGTATTATTCTGGTTTTTCTTCCAAAAGTTGGCTACTTGTGTGCCCCCACCATTAAACAGACAACGCAATATTTGGCAAGCTGCTGCGTCACATGATTAAAGTGGCCTTCAGCAACACAATGGTGTGCCGTTTTGATAATTGTTTCTTTCCCTACGTCGAAACTTTGGAACTGTACCGTCTCGTCTTTCCCAAAAACTATGACCAGGTTTATTTTATAAGACAGGTGTTTCAAGTTCTACAAATTTCGTAAATACTTCACCTTGTCTTTAATTTTTTCCATTCATTATTCTCTATATTTCAATTGAGGCCCGGCCGTAAATATGGACTTTAGTCAGTGACTCGGAGCCTTCAACATAGAAAAAGAATAAGGCAAATATACCCCAAAGTATGTAATAGCTAACCATTTGATAACCGAGGTCATGGCAAACTCTACTTATATTCACAGAAAACCAAAAGGGACGATTAGCACAACAAAAGCTTATTTGATTGAAACGCGTCGAGCCAGCAATATTCCAATGCAACCTTACCCTTCCATCTTCTTTTTTTTTTTTGAAGTACAATTACTTCTTTTTTAAATCCTACTTAGGACAACGAGCTTATGAAGAAAAAAATCACGTGATGTATTACGTAATGATGAAGTGAGGAAAATGGTTTTAATTTTACTTGTACATGTAGAATTGGACAGTATGGCATTCTGAAAACGACTTGAAGGCAGTTGTCAGAAGAGTACTTAATAAATAATTGCAATTTTTGTAGTATCCCTTATCGTGACACTAGTTTCATAAACTTATCAGAAATCACGTGCTTGATTAACTTCAAGAATACGTATACGATAAACGATGATAAACTTAACGGAAAAATATGGAGTAATATGAGCAAAAATGAAATGAAAACGATGTCCATATTTTCCAACTCTTTGTGAAATCAAACTTGTTTCATGCTTTGTTAGATATAGCAAACTGAACAGTGCATAACATTATTATGTACTGAACACCAATATATATGACATAGTCTGTGGGCGAAGTTCATCATTTTTTCAGTCTGTTAAACTAATTTCATAAATCATAAATAATTTCTCATTAAGAATATGGTTATGAACAGATACTTATAATTCAACATCATTATAAGTACCAATGACAATAAAAGCTACTTACATTGCGGCAGCCGAAGGTGGTTGTAACAGCCATCACTCACAAGTAATCAGACTTTTCAGCTAACTGAACACTACAAATTTTCCAAGTAGTCACACTATAGTCAGGCAGAGAACATATTTCCAAAAGCTATTGCACACACAACACAACAGTTACCAGCACTATGCAACCATATTCTCATTGTTTATCAAACAATACACTACTGTAATGTCACCGTTTTGTTTACGACTTGTGTCCATGTGAAATGTTCTGGTTTTCATTCCAGGTTACACATTACTCTGACATGACAAAGTCAGTTTGTTGTATGTAGTTTTTGCATCATCAGCTCCTGACCCAGTTATATAAGGTCACAAACACACACCAATCAGTGCTTTATGATTATTTTGTATCATCTGAAACATAGCAATACTTCTATGACTTGTTTCCTCGACTTTGATTTCATTCGTCAATATGAAACGTAAATCACTTACACCATAAAGTTCTGGTGATATGTTGACACTTGTTTACTCTCACAACATATTCATTGCATTTTATGGTCACTATACCATTGCACTATAATTCATTTTAACGTATTACAGAACTATTTAACGGTAGGTATACTGGACTGCCTTCATCTCGCGTCGTGACGCTGCGCAGGTCTGAGGGACACTGAGGCAGGTTGGCTACTGACCCGATCTTGCAGTGTGGGCGGGGCCAGCAGGCAAAACCGATAGTTTAGGTGGGCTTTTATGATAAGACACGTAAACATGCCAGGTGTCTCGATTTTCTCTTTTGATAAAGAAAACAGCTATCATATCTAATAGTGAATGATAATTTTCTTTTAACTGAAAGCTCTGTTAAGCTTAGAACTGAGGATCACACGCGTAAACAACATGGTAACGGTTGTTTGTCAATCGTCTCGTCGTAACTCTGGCACGCACGACCACATGAGTCTCTCACATAACATGTAACATAACTATAATGACCAAATTTCCTGCAGGATATATCTCTAATAAAAAAAAATGAAATGTTGATTACCAAAATATGAAACAGCAGAGAAAAAATGTACGATACTAATTTTTTTACTCTTCATACACAGTCCATCATTTTGTTACCGTTGTTCTATAGATTACACGTCTGTATTTTAACTATTAAAAATATGATGGAAGAGAAGATGGAAGGCTAAGTAAGGAGTACTCCTCCTCTCAGGCTCAGACCGGGATGTTTTGTTGTGTAGATGTAGCCAAAATGAGACGAAAGGAAAGAATGATTAAAGAAAGGAACCTGTGTGTTCTGGCTCAGACTGAAACAAAGCTCAAAGGGAAAGGGGAAGAATAGTTTAGGGATCTTTGGGTGTCAAGTCAGGGGTTATTGTGAATGTCAAAGCTACAGAAGACGTAGCAGTGATGCTGAAGCCCACATTATGGAAATGTGTGAGTGTAAGGAAGGCAGCTCCAAACTGACGTGGGTTAAAATGGAAGTAGACTGCGAGAGATCGTGGGTTATTAGTGCTTATACACCTGGCCATGAGAAGAGGTAAGTGTTTTGTGAGCAGCTAAGTGAGTGTCTCAGAACTTTTCATGCAGAGATCAGGTATTATTGTTGGATCAGTTCAATGCGAGTGTGGGTAATGTTGCAGTTGATGGTATAACTGAGGGACGCAGGATATTCAGTAAGGTGAATAGGAATGGCAAACAGCTTGTGGAACTGTGCTGAAAAAAGGAGCAGTGACTCGGAAGAGGGGCATACAGAAGTATACATGAATTAATTAAAGATATGGTAATAAGGCATCATTGGCGTATAAGCTAACATCGGTATGCAAAAGAGAGGCCCTGGACAAGACCTATATAGAATCCTAAACGATGGAGATTCTACATTGAAACACCTCCAATTTGGTCTCCCACTTCTCCTCGTTCCCTCCACCTCTGACACATATATCCTCTTTGTCAGTCTTTCCTC
>JAUUDY010495073.1:0-10667 GCA_032361765.1 Panulirus inflatus | reverse complement strand
GAAATTTTTCAAAAATATTCTGCTTGTAGTATGGTAATTTCCATGCATTTGAGAGTTTAGAAAATCTTGTTTTAAAGGCCTGTATGCAAGTAAGTAACATGCGATCTACATTAAGATACATATTCTCACCAAAAGTTGGGCCATTTTGTGGAAACATTTATGTTTTTTTTATTTCTTTTACAAAAAAAAAAAAAACTATTCATGATAAATTCATGATATATACGAGAATTTCATAACGTAACAACTTTATACCACAAAGGTCATTTTCACCAGTTAGTACCTTAGATTTATAGGAAACGAGAAACTCAAATCATGCTTATGGAGAGCATGTGCCACAGCATGCGTCACGAGAGAATCTGTCACAACATACGTCAAGACAGCATGTTACAACATGCGTCAGGGGAGCATATTTAACAACATGCGTCAGGAGAACATATGTCAAAGCATTTTTCAGGAAAGCAGGTGTCACAGCACGTGTCAGAACATGTGTCACAGCATACGTCAGAAGAGCATGTCACAACATGCGTCAGGAGAGCATGTGTCAAAGCATTTTTCAGGACAGTATTTGTCACAGCATGTGTCAGAACGAATCACAACATACTTCAGAATAGCGTGTGTCATAACATGCGCCAGGAGAGCAAGTGCAACAACATGCAATAGAGCATCTGTCAAAAACTTTATAAGTAGAGCATGTGTCAAAACATCCGTCAGGAGAGTATGTGTCACATCATACGTCAGGAGAGGATGTCATAACGTGCGTCAGGAGAGCATATATCACCACATACATCAAGAGAGCATTTGTCACAGCATATGTCGGAAGAACATACATCAAAACATGCGTCTTGGGAGCATGTGTCACAACATTCATCACGAGACCATCTGCCACAGCAAGCGGCAGGACACAATCTTTCACAGCAAGCTTCAGGAAAGCATATTCCAAAAATGCCTCGGGAGAACGTGTCACAACATCCGTCAGGAGAGTATATGTCACAACATATGTCAAGAGTGCATATGTTACAACATGCGTTAGGAAAGCATGCTTCAAACCATGCGTCAGGAGAGCAAGCTTAATGACATGCGCTAAGAGAACATTTGTCACTCCATATATCAAGAGAACATGTGTCAGAACATGCTTCAGGAAGGCATATGTCATCCAGCCTTTGGTAGTGACATAGCCCAGCCACCCAAGTGCTTAAGCATCAGACAGCGTCAATTGAAAGTTCAAATTTTCTTCCAAAAGAATGAAACTATAAAAATACACACAGCAAACATGTTACCTGGTACCGCTGGATCTGCCCCTTACCAGCCTGAGTGTGGAAGCAAAGCTACTTACTAGTATGCTAAGTGGATGGACGATAGAACCCGCAGAATAAGTATACCGCAGGCAACGACGAGGCTACAGGTTCATCTGGAAACAATCAGGAGTTTTAATTCTCGGATTATAAGGGACTTCAGTTCTTAAAACAACACGAGCTTCGAGTAAGAAATCTAACCTAAAATTGTCTTGACCTACATTATAAATGGAACAATGATCAAGATTTTTAGTTTGTTAAAACACAATAAATTGAATAAAAAAAAATTGTCATCTTAAGTAATTCTAAGTTCTCTCTCATGTCTACTATGCCTACCGCTGTGAACAAGATTAAAGATATCTCAAATCAGCGACTGTGTATGTGAATGCTGCAAGTACCTGGGAATCTAACAATGCAAAGATCGCCTCATTCTTTACTATGAAAATGTACATTTCCTCACTCACACCAGAGTAGGACTCACCATCATTCTTATTCTTTACATAATCAGTTCATTTTCCTATTACATCAATTACATAACACAACGTGCCAACCTGTCTCATATAGATCATGAAAAATTCTATCCTTAACGAGAGACATTCTTCATGAATCACCCAAGAAATCACGTCATCATCAGTTCAGTCCTCTGTTACTGCGCTCGTAATATCCATTGAATTGTATCAGTGATAGGAAATCCTCCCACATGTATTCACTGGCAAATCATTCATAGAAAATAAGGCTATTCTTCAAAGCTTGTCACAAGGACATGCTTTTCACAGATGCCCTAAAAATAACATCTCACTTCAGGATGCCTTTATCAAGGTATGCAAGTTACGTGCGACATGGACATCCTTCGACCCAAGCATTTCCTTACCGTCAACCCTTTCATATGAAAAAATATTGTCAGGTTATCCACTTCACCATTTCATGGTTGATAGTTATGAAACTCGAACGTGCATACTGATCTGTAAATGAATAAAATGCAAGGATTAGTGGGTGTAAAAGCATGCAAGCTAAGTTGCATAGGACAAGATTGGGAAAGGTGCATACATATTGCACGCATAGACAAAAAACAATAAAAAAAATCCATTAACGAGACATCGATAAAATATAAGTGTTCTGTAGAGAACAGAGAACAAATATCACAAAAATTGTGAAAAGGCATGACTATGAAAGACTCAATTTTGGCCAGGAATCCTACTGAACTACGTATTTTCACAAGGAGGGATTTACTGCAGAAGGTATGGAATAAGTAACAGCTTAACACCATTATTTTTCCGAAAACAACTTACAGAATGGTATATTTGCGTTCTGTATTGCACTCAAGCAAAAAAAAAAAAAAAAAATCAAATACCAGTCGTTATTAATCAACCAATCATCATACAGTAAATGATCAAGGCGCCGGTGAAGCAACACATAGCAGATGACATACGATACTAACATAACACCAGCTGCAGCAATATCGAGATCAACGGAGAATTTACCGTTTCAGATGACATGCAGGAGCCGGATATGGTGGACTTCTTGACCAGTCACGGCAAGTTCAAAATCTTGATAAATAACGAGGGAACTGGTGCTTCACGAAACATAACTGAAAATACAAGAAAATTGAAAGTATTTACAAGATGTACGAAAGTAATTTCAAATTCACTGCAAAAAAATATGGAAATAAACCCGGAATACATGAAAAAAAATGACGTTTGGTTTCATTTTGGATTAAAGCAGAACCACTGTGCAAATAAAGACAGCTCGACTGTATCTGACTATCTCGCTAAGGCGGGAGATGCAACTGTATATACAAAATAATACGAATACCAGTAATGATATCAACGAGGAAAGCCATAGTCTCACTGGAAAGGATAAGTAATCAATGACTCACCAGTAATCTCAACGCTAAGTATAAACTCTCCTTTTTTAGACCCGCACGCTATACATGCACTGCTTCCTCCTCCGGTATGCATATTATCAGTTCCTGAACCACCACCTCTACACTATTACCCTCATTATCATGAAGGACGAGGTGGAACAGCAGAGCAAAGTATAAACTAGATCGACGATACAAAGCTGGGAGTTTAAAACTATTGTACAGAATGCAAGGGGTTTGGATCATCGTGTTGGTACCACGCAGAGCACACTGCGGGTCGTATAAACTTATGGTGTTTCCCCATGTCGTTTGCTTTATGTAATGCACATTAAGGGGCGGACACTTGTTCTGGTATGCTGCAAACCTTCGAGACATTCTGATGAAACTTTAGTTTGTAGAATAAAGCTTTAGTACAATGCAGGTCGTTCAAATATGTTCTCATACACTGCATACCTTATTTCACTACGCTTCAACACTTCTTCTCGTTCATCTTATTACAGATTTTCATTTGGGGAACCACAGGTTACACGTGCTGGCCTGTTATGTCAAACTGTGGCGTCATGTTCTTAGACAATGTAGAGCGTTGGAACTTTTATACGGTGCAGGATGAGATGCCTCCTGTCCTGGAATGAAGTACATATCTGAGAGTATTCTGGTGCATTTTAGATCATGGAACCACGTTGGTACGGTGCAGGGTTGAGCCATGTTTGGACAAGTCGCAGGGCATGGACACTTCTCACACACTCTTTTAGTACACTCAGGTGCTGACTGACTACAAGACAAGGATACGTCTCTTCTAGTACAATCGCGTGTTGATACATGTTAAGGTGTATTCCACTCTTTTAGTAAATTCGGGAGTTGAAACAAAAGTTGTGACTCACTGAAGGGAGCGAAAACTGTTATTCAAGTACCTTTCTCTGCTAAGAGCCTCGTTCCGTTCAATATCATAGAATTAAGGAGTACAAAAATGAAGACAGACGGTGGAGGGTCTAACTTTTTTTTTCTTTAGTATTATTGCTACGTAGTGTAGTCAACAGCTATAGACATCGCACTGTAGTTACTATGCATGTACACTGCGGTGTACAAACTGTATACCGTAGGCGATTCCGATTTGTCTTGTAAACTACCTGTATATAGTACAGCATGGATATAACACTTGTTACACCGTAACACAACGTGAGATTTGGACAGTAAAATGTGGGTGCAGTGCTAGAACTATTCAATACTGAATGACCACAGTTCAGGGAGCTAATCATAAAAATTGGGTAAGGAGCAGGTATGGTACCGAATCTTTCATAACAAATTTCATAACAAACAGCTCTCCCCCTCCGTCTCTCTTCTTATAGCAGACCTCAAGTGCTATACCAAAGTCTTGGACCATACTGGAATGAACTAATAGCATCCACCATATACGGATCATCCGCAGCCAGTTAACAGAGGTCGCACTGAGGTTTAATGGACAGCGCACTCGACCATTTTTCACACAGACGCGGCCCCATCCATAAACCGCGCCCAGCCAGGTAGAAACAACGCTCAGAGTGCAACCAGAGCTCTGTGGGTCAATATCACCAAGAGATGCCACACCTAACATGGTGTGTTCCGCTGGGCTTTGGCGAATAATGTTATTTACAAGCTGTATGTTACCATCAATCTAAAAGTATTGGTATATATTGTCTTCGATAAGAAAAAAAAACTATATGATCTTTTAACAAAGGTCTGTCGTAGCTAACATAAAGAGTGATTCTTGCAAAAGAGGAATTACTATCATAAACTGCTTTCACAACTTCTTACCAACAAAGTGATTAACCGATGATAAAGACCATCACAATAACCATCAGCTTTAACCTCCCACACACACACCAAAAAAAAAAACTGTCCGTTTACACTGCAAATATTACAACCATCGTCATTACTCTCACTACACAATAGTCATTACTACAAATGGCATTACTGTTACCATAAATTACTATGTTACAACGACCAGGAAAAATTTTAACAATGGATCTGTCTCTAATATTAATCACCCCAATTTATACAGCAATTATTGACATTACTTCTTTAGACTATAAGATAACGTAAACAGTCATTATTTCTATCAACGCCACTATCAATACCGCAGCCATTTCAACACTGTTCATCACTACCACGACAACCATTACTATCACCACTATACTAACACTGCGACTACTGTAATTATGACTGCTACCAACGCTACTAGTACTACGTAAGCAACGACAACGAAGGGTGATACTGCCATAATACTTCTAGTTCTGCAGTCAGTCATGATTACTATCACAACACCGAGGCGAAACAAATATCATTGCTACAACTGTAGTGCTATTACAACTATATCTTTACTTCTGTTAAAACAATCACTATTACTACTACTACACACGTGCTGCGGCTAACACCATTGTCAATGCATTTGTTATTGTGTTTTGTTTTCCTTATTACAACCTTAAAGTCAAAATCATCAAAATTTCATATCTATAGCACTACCCATGAAGAGAACATTATTTACCTTAATTCAATAACACTTGTATTCAATAAATCCCAACCACTGAAATAAGACTCGAGGGATAACACGTTGAGGACGATGGCAACAACAGGACGAATTATCCCTTAAAAACTTTAACACCAGTTACCAAAAATAGCATCAGACATAACACCAGGTGACACCACATTTAACACAGATGTGACAACTATACATATCACGGTAGCGATGACATTCCACCATGCTTGTCATCCGGCGAGCAGAAGGCGCGCAGAGCCTCCCTAGTGCTGCTAATACTGGCGTAATACCGAGGTGTTGGCACAGTGTGGCCAGACCACCACCTATTCTTGCTCTGTACTGCTGCTGCGAGGGGAAGGTGCACACTGGTGCAAGGCAGTCAGCTGTTATGACGGTGCTAGTGATAACTCGGTGTGGTAATGATGATGATGATGATACGAGAGGAGGATATGTGGCAGTGTTGGCAAGGGAAATATGTGTAAGTCTTGGTAATGTGTTTATTGGCAGTAGTTATGACAGACCTGAATAATGTGGATGGTAGCACTGGTAGTACAAAAATGTGGTAGAGAGAAATGTAGATAATAATGGAGGTGGTGGAGTAAGTTGGCTGGTAAAACTGATGGAGGTGAAAGCATGTTGACAATGACAGTAGGTAGGTTAGTGCTGGGATACTCAGGACATCAGAGATACTAGCGGAGTTAAGGACACGTGAAGACGATAACAGTGGTGGGTACAGAACTAGCGACAATAATGACAGCATGTAGGAATCGATAAGAAATTTTAATGGAACTGACACAAAAATACTTCTGACAGCAAAAATGGTTGGCGGTAGCGGCGATGGCAGCGATTCATATTTCCTCACTCATGCCACGGTTATATATATACTGAAAAAAATACATGAAATGTTTTTAATGGTCTTGCCAACTACTGCTTTAAGGATGAAGATGATAAGATGCTGCCGGCTACCATACTGTGGTGGCAGCGGCGCTGTCGGTAAAAGTGGCTAATGGGATTGTGGTGGTGATATCAATGGTGGTGTCTATAATGGGATTGTGATGATGTCAATGGTGGTGTCTATAATGGGATGGTGGTGGTGATGTCAATGGTGATGTCTGTCCATGTGGCGGTGACAAAAACGTGGATGATGGTGACTAAAGACCAGAGATGAAACCAAAATTTAGTAATGGTGAGTTGCAAATGGTAATGTAGTGGTAATAGTGTGGTAATGGGTGAGGAGACATACGGAGGTAATGGTGCCAATGATTCTATACAACAGTGATGTACAGTTTGGAGGCAGTGATGGAGGTTAGCTGGGTGACGGCAACAGCAGCAGGCAACGATGTAGGGTTGGTAAAGCTCTTAAAATCGTACTGGTGGCAATGACAGATATGGTAATCTGTATGATACTGGGAAGCGGAGGTGACAATAGAAGCTTTTAAGTGTTAATGTACGGGTGATGATGGAAGCAAAAGTAGTGATGTGATGGTGGTAATCATGGTAGTGACGAAGGGAAGGGGGTAGTGGTGATGTCAACTATGTCACAGGTGGCAGTGAAAGTAAAGATACTGACCTCATAATCTTGCGTCTGATGTGTACAACACTGACTATAATACTAACAGTAGCCACACCTGAGGCCAGTGTTGGTACGTGCCAATGAGGCAGGGTTACTGTGGTGATGTAGTGGTTATCAGTGTTGACCACAGCAATGAGGAAAGGAGTAGTGCGCTAGTGTGGGCTGCGCGGGTGACAGTCGTACTGTGACGCTCCCGGTATTCGCAGCAGCTGTTATGATTCTAGAGTTATGAGGGTGAGCATGAAACGTGTGGCTGGTGATTCTGATGCAGGTAACAAGTACGGGTCCCGGTCGCATTACTGCTTGGTGACGATAAACACAGTGCCAAGACTTCACAAATGGGCAGTGGAAGGCGGTGACAATGCCAGTGACAGTGGATGTCGCGTTCAGTCTGTGTGATGGCAGTGATAATGGCGATGGTAATGCAGACGTAAGAAGTGGTAGCAGTGACATCAATGAACAGTGAAAACTGTCACCAAGATATTAGAGGCAATTATTTCTACGATTGTGTACGATGGAAATGTGAAAACAACAATATTCACTCTACTCTATGATGTTTAAGTCATGCACGGATAGGTTTGATACTCTCAACCCCAATAAGCATTTGTAAACTACTAGGTTCTCAAAAATCTTCCAACGTATCAGAAGAGACAAATAAATATTTTTCGTAATTTCTGGGATCCTCTCAGTGCAATACCAGAGACATAAATATGAAATCACACTTGTGTATTTGTGTGGGCAATGATAATAAATCTGTGGTTAGGTGGTCACTGGCTGAATGGTTGCGCCTGCAGTAACAGCGGTGCGATGATTGCCATAACTACAAACTATGACACTTTTAATTATGATAGTAAGGTGTTTGTGATGGTGGCGACAGAAGTTTGCCAGCTGTTATGGTGAAAGTGGTGGTGTGGTGGTCGTGATGTTGGTGAAAGTGGTGGTGTGGTGGCTGTGATGTTGGTGAAAGTGGTTGAAGTAATGTTCAGTAATATGGTTGGTGATGAGAACCGACTGGTTGTGACATCGATGTATAGAAAGTATGATGGCTACGTGGTATGGTGATGACAGTGACATAGTAGTTACGTCAGTGATGGAATTGGTCAGGTGGTTCTGATACTGGTGACGATTGAGTAGTAACAGTAGTAATCATCTTACACTACCAACGAAGAAACTTTCCCCGAAGCAAACCTACTACTAGGAGGCTTGCCTTTTATCTTGATTGATTCGCAGCCATTCACAGTCCATAATATTACTGTCAATTTTCAGCTGACTCAGGATTTTCCTCAAACATTCATCATATTTTGTTTCGAAGGCATTAGCGCTTACTCAAGTCTCTGATCTCACACAGTAGAAGTCTCTAACATTTTGGCTTGGTACTCCATTTATTTTTTGCTCGGTTTTCTTCTGATATATTACCAGGCGTCTCTACAAATTTGATCATTCTCTTTCTTGTCATACGTGTGGCTTTTCCTTCTATTTCTTTCTATCCCTTAACCTACCGCTACGCATTATATAATGTACCTTTCTCTTCTTTCAAGACTGTATAACTGTAGTTCCATACCATAAATTCTACTTGTTGCGCCTCTGGATTCTCTTCACCTCCTGTATTTCAAGTCGTTTGGTCTGTGGCCATTTACGACAGCAGTATTCAGCTGTGCTTATGTATACAAAGAATATTTTCATTTGCTTTCTCTCTCACGTAGTGAAAGTTTTCATCTTCCGCTTATTACCAGGTTCAACAGTACAATCTTTTCGATATGTTCTTTGAATTCTCATTTCTGATGACTTTGATCTTTACTTTCAATCTGTTTCTTGTTGAGCCGATTTCACCATTATACTGCTAATCGTTTCATGACTTATTTGAATTTCAAATTTTCCTCTATGTTCCTTGCCCATTTGTAAGTCACATCTAAGCCCTTTCGCACATTTTTTCTTGGCCTTTTAACCCCATCAGTTTACAGAGTCTGGGGGTATTCTGCAAACCAACTGACCATATACTTTCTTTCATATCTCTGTCTGTATGATATCATTATGGTAATATCAGTGGCGAGTTGTGATGGCTGTTATGTTCCTGGTCACGCCGAACTGTCACAGTGCGACTGCGATGTTAGCAGTGGTGTGGTTGTAAAGACACCGATGGCACTGGTGCGATGAACGAGGTCGTAAAATTTGTGTGGTGGCCGTTGATGGTGGTAACAGTTGTGTGGTTGCTGCTAATGATGGTGGTAGCTGTGGGGTTGCTGTTGATAGTTGTGTGGGGACTGTTAACGATAATAACATCTGTAAGTTAGATGTTAACAATGGTGAAACAGGAAAATTATCAGAAACACTGATGATTATGGCTGAAATTAGTTCCATCGTTGATTATCTGAAGACATCAAAATGTCCCAAGTGATGATTAAACCAAGAGGACGATAACTGTATGTAAATGAAGTCAAGTCCTGAACATACATCACAGTAATGGGGCAAGTGGTGACGTGGTAGCCAAATCAGCTTAATTACTCACGTCGTTCCCTCGCAAGAACTTATGCCCTTTATCACACCTCTCCATTTTCGATTGCCAGTGGTTTACGTGTGCAGATTCTACGATTTTCTTAATTCCATTTTCTTATTCCGAATGTGTCAAATGTCATAAATTTCTATCATTTTCAGTCTGGGTGAAGATACAAGTAGTCATGGTGTTAAGTGATGCTCTGTTCCGTACTAGCTCTCCTCGCTCTCCAACTGTCACCGCCAGGGTTATTCCCCTTGTTAATTCTCGCTCTCTAAGAGCCTCATCCCACCAGCTATACACAGGTGAATCAAGTTGCTATTTGCAGACGACTAGGTTCTAGCGGCAGACACTACAGTATTGACACTGTCTTAGTCAATGGATTCTCGAGGTGATGACGTCGTCCATCATCTTATTAATTACGCAGTGACAGGAGAGACAGCCCTATTCATATACCTTTCTTTACTGAAATGTAACACCAAGTTCTTAGAAATGAAATCTTTCCACTCCAAACATAAGCCATAAAAAATGGGTCAATCTCTGATGGTGGTAATTTTACAAGATCTCTGCTACACAGTACAAACATTTGTTGAGAGAAAACAGTAAGACAACACATATGCTAAGCTGAATTACACAAGATCATCAGCTCCATGGTAAATTCACTGTAACCCCAACTATAAAAAGGTCATTGCAGTTTAATACTACACCTTTGTGGTCTCTTGCTATTACAGTTCCCTTCATTACCTCGATTTGATATGAAACCAATAAACTTAGAATTAAAACAAGTTATGACAGTCAAATCATACGACGGTTAATCATTTCTGTATCACCATACTACAGGTATATTTTCATTGCATTCCAAACCTTCTTCCTCTTCTTACTGTCGTCTCTCTCTCTCTCTCTCTCTCTCTCTCTCTCTCTCTCTCTCTCTCTCTCTC
>JAUUDY010494851.1:0-10667 GCA_032361765.1 Panulirus inflatus | reverse complement strand
TTCATTGAACAAAGTCCTGTGGTTATATAACAATACCCATAACAATACATAAATGGAAGTTTATTGCTAGAAAGGTATGTTATTTGTTCTTAATTCCAAAAGATCAGTAATACTACTCAAAACACAATCATAATACCAGTATGCATTTTTGTAATTAGTTAAAACTTATCAAATCTTGGGCAGAAGATATGTTTACTTTTCTGCTTGCCAGTACTTATTTGACAGTTTGACTGGCATGTAACAACTATTTCTGATCCCTTGCATGTGTTGTATTTGCATAGAATGCAAATAGATGCATCAGCTGAAAGAGGTACTCGAAACATCAAATATATCACTAATAATCATTCACTTGGTATCAGACATGATGAACTCTACCCTTGTGTTTGCTACTGAACACCAAATAGCCTAGTTTTAAGCTGAAAACTGCATCACCAATGTTATATTTTAATCATATAATTCATTTGCACTGTATTTGGTAATGGAAAATTAATGACTGAAATTTGAATTCGAATTGCAGTATGAGCTCAACATTTTATGTTACTATCATTATTTATTATTGAATCACAACCTTTTGATTGCTAACTGCACCCCTGACCACCATTGGTGACCAGTCAAACATTATTCTATGCAGGGTCCCTGATTTTCAACCATGATAGGTATACAATGGAGTTTTTATACATTCTATAATGAAAGGGAAATGTGGACCTACCAGTTATGTCAGCCATGATCCTACTGCTAGATGCATTATATTTACTTTTTACATAATTACTGTGATGAAAGCCACAGAAACCTGCCCGAGACATATCACAACCATAAGGAAGTTCAACAAAGTTTATCATGACCTGTCCACTAGTCACTGTTACACTGAGCCAGAACTAAAGCAGACAGCATAAAGTCTTTTACAATATATACCAACACTATTAATGATGCAACTGATATTGGTATCTTTACATAAATAAAAGTTTGACTGAAATCAGTGTTAGGAACTAGCTCATCTGTTCTCTAAAGGTTTTAAAAGTTGCTGCATCACCATTCAGTAAGTAGTAGTTGGTAGGCAGCCAAAGACCAGGGAGGCATATTAGCAGTACTACCCACCTGGGTGTTGGGAGGGTTCGTGACACCTGCAATTCAGTGGTCGTCAAGTCGCACTATGACCCAGGTAGCTGTCTTTTCTTTCTGTCGTACCCAAATGTGGACTAATGGCATTCTGTCCACAAATATGCACTCTCTTGTTTTTCTACATAACACTTGACAACACTTAACTCACACAGATTCTTCATAACTCTAGATTTTCACCAGTGAGCACTATGCCCTAGCCCTGCCTTTTAGCAAAATGTTAGGTGCAACAGATAGAAGTATAAGGTAGGAATATTCAGGCTTCAGAGATATAGATGGATAGATAGAATCAACAATGACAGTTTGCTAATTCTCAGATTATTTTCATGGAGTATATATCACAGAAAGTCTGACCAGCACATCAGTGAGTAATAGAATCTTAAATGGTTTTCATGAGAGTGGAAGGACATGAACAGCTCTAGATAAGTTAATATGCTTATGAAAAAATGGTCACATTTTTTTCATAGTTTATCATTTTTGAATGAGGATTAATAAAGTCGAGGTGCACAAAATACAATGTATACAGATAAAATTAGCATGTATGTCAAGGGATGAATTATTTGAAAAAGACAGAATGCTGTATAAAAATGAGGTGGATGAATACAGTGACTCTGAGGGGTGTTTGCATGGAGCAGCATGTACACCTGTGCAAAGCTTGGATATACAGAGAAGTTGTGCACGTCATCTAAACTCTGGATATGGATGGATGAAGTATTTTCTCATTCACATGAATTCTCACTTCAAAATTTGTTTCCATAAGAGCAATATCACATACTGCAATATTAAGCAAAAATACAGAGAGTTTCATAACTCACAAGCTTCAGAAACTCATCTGGAATATCCAAAAGAAATGTATTAATTTCACGTAGTCATTTATTAACTGCAACTTGTGCCTTACAATTATGAGGACACTGGTTCTGTAGGAATGTTTGACAAGGTGACAGTCGTTCTTCTTTTTTTTTTTTGTGCCGACATGTATGTTAAGTATGGCCAGTCCTTTATGCTCTCCTACACTACAACCAAGACTATATCACCAACATTTTTCATCACATTCTTTTCCTTAAAACATCACAAAGGCCACACCACTGACCCTATCACAATCAATCTTTGATTTCCCTAACATCACTACCTTGCTCCAATCCCATCACCATTGAAGAGCTGTTACACATTCACCTTCATTCAAGGTCCCAAGTCCCAGCATCTGGTGATGTATGCAAAATCTGTCTCTTAAACACATTCCATTTCTGAGATATTTGTCTCTAACGGGAATACGCTTGAAACTTTTACTGAAGATGATTACTATGGTTTCTTCCTGTCAACTTCTTGCTATGCAGGGTCACATTCAGCCACTGCCAGATGAGAGCTAAAAGCAGGGAATTGAGCAAAGATTAACATCTCAATGAGCAAGAAGGACCTGGCCATTCACATCATAAGGTCTTTTTTCTGTAAGGAAAATGCGCTAGTTTTGACAAAAATATTAAAAGAATTCAATATGACATTCATTTCATGACATAACAGCAACAAGGAGCATGTTTTGAAATCAACTAAAAACACGTGTTGCTAAGATTGACAAATGCATTCCTACTAAATACTCCCATTTACTAGGTGCACGGAAATATCATTTACTCCAGTCTCAGAAAAGGAGGAGTTTAGGAATTTCAGCACATGGGAAATGAAGGAAAGTAGACAATTCCCAATGTAGGTATTGTCCCCTCCTCTTTCTGAGTAGGTAAAACTCTAAGTTTGCTTTCATTCTGAATGTCTTCCTGCCATGTTTTCATTTTTCCACCTTCACCACATATAGTTGGCACTCATTTCTCAATACTCAAATAGTAAAGAGATCAAAATCTTAATATACTGAAGTCCTCTGTAAAACGTTCAAGGAAAGAATAATTTGGTAAAGTATAATGTGAAAAAATATTACAGCAACCAATTACAAGACTTGGAATTTTCAAAAGTATAATAAAATAATAAAATTTTACAAAAGCTGAAAAAATTAGCACATGACTTCATCATAGTGAAAGATACTTCACTTGGATCAAACTAAACTCAACTCCACAAACTTGTATTATATAAATCTTATTAACCAAATTTTACTAGTGCAAGCACCATCTAATTGTTCCCTTGGTTGAAAGCAAAGACAAAAAAATTTATTCATGAGGAATTTCCGCACATACTAATTTCAATGTAAACAAATTTCAAATAAAAGATTCATTAGCTAATTGATTGTAAAGAGCAACTGTTATTACAAGTTTGTACTTCTAAAGTCAGGTTTGACACTTGCCTAACAGATAACATCACCACACTAAAACTGGTCATTTACTCAGGGTTCAAGTACACAGCTCCAAGAAAATAAGCTCACTTTTCTCTGCGTGACTTTAAAAGTAACTTTCATTTTGAGATAGTAGTATCCAGACCAACATGGCCATAGTAAACAATGCCATAATTATCATGACATCACAGTTACAACAATAAACACCACAAGATCAAAAACAAAATTGTCACACAGGAGGGGGTTAATGTCTCTTATGCAATAACCTACATATAAGAACCCTGCATCATGAAGTCAGTGGACATGGTGACCAGCTGATGTCTTCCACAAAGCTTCCCATGATCCGCAGCAAACTCCTTTATCTTCAGAGCTTTAATCCTTCGATATCAGCATCATTATCATGTAACAATTTGGTAGTTTATGAAACAGTTACAGTCTGGTTGGGTTGCCTTGGCTCATGCGGATGCAGAATATACACAAATGGTCACTAGATATGCACTATAATTTCACATAAGCATATTCTCATCAATAAATATGAACATACAAAATTTGGTGCTACCTGCGTTATGAAAATACAATATATATATTTAGCATAGTAATCAAATTCTATTTACTAACATTTTCGACTTCAGTTTGAAGATTATACTCTATATTCACAGCAAGCTGCAACAGTCATATGGAGCTTCATCCATACTTAAATGCAGATTGGCTCATCACCAGATAACTGTTTTAGGGAAATGGGTATACTGTTTCTAAGAATCCCATTAATAAGTCAGCTTTTGCAAGACACCTATCTTGGCATATTTCCACAATAAATCATCTGAAAATCATTTTCTGCACTTATAAAGATGCACAAAATTATATTCAAAAGTACCATGTGCAGAAAAATATCTCCAACACACTGGAAGGCCTAAGAAGCACTAGAGGCAGCCTGAAAGTATGTCCTCTCACCCTTATCATAGCTGCACTATCTCTCATCTACATTAAATGTCTGTCTCTTTCCAAAACACTCCTACACAGTACAGACATATCCTCATCAGCTAAGCAATCCCATCTTTGTCAGATAATACTACAACTTAGCTCACTTTTTGTGTCTTGCCACAGCAGAAATGTCCTGCTTAAACTAAAACGACCTGTTTTCACACTTCAGTGCCATCAGGTCCTTCATCTTGGAAGACTCTGCCATTTTCACCCACAAGAGAAGATTTCCTCGAGTCACTAGCAGTTGAAGATACAGACAAGCGCTTACCACTGGGCTTTGGTGGTGGTTTTGGTGGCACCTTCTTTCCGGAAGTCACCACTGAAATGGGGCCTCCTGAGGAACCTTGGCTCATGTCACTCATGTTCAAGTCATTCTTACCACTCAAGGTGTTATTGTTGTTATTGTTGTTATTGTGCTGAGAGGACGAGTCTAAGGCAGACTCATTGCTGGAGCTCAGTGAAGTTTTGGTGGGTGTAGTGTGATGGCCATTAATTGATGGCTGGTGTGGGGAATGGTGAGCAGGAGAAACTGTATGGTAAGCAGGAGAGGCAGTGCGTACAGTACTGGCATTGGACGGTGTGGGAGAGTGGGCAGCCAAGCGTGAACGTGTGGCCAGGTGAGTTGAAGGGGTCTCATGATTTGGGAGACTCAAACCACTGTTTCCTTCTAGCAAGTTCGGTGTAGAGCGTGGTAATGTAGAGCTTTGATTTCGCCGATTAAGATGCCCTGGCTGAGTACTCTGACTAACTGGAGTGTAATATGGTGGAAGAGAAGGTGGAGAGTTTGGAGACTGTGGTGTGCATGGCGTGTATGGCTCTGCAGCACGTAATGCTGGGCGGGTAAGATCAGTACGAGAAGTACCATCTGCGGTAGTACGCGGTCCTAAAGTGTCATAGATTGGATCAAAGCGTACCAATTTCCCATCGTCACTTGCTGGAGGTGGTGGTGGTGAAGTTTCTGGTTCAACTGTCGGGTGGCCAGCCCACGATGGTGAGCGATGCCTACGCGGGAGAGTCACATATCCAGGACGTTGTTGCACTGGTTGAGGAGGAACATATGCCACTGGGTAATGAGAATAGTCTGCTGGATGAATATAACTGTAGCGCCACTCCCCAGGTGCTGTTAATTGGGGAGCCATCAGTGAATGGTAGGACAGTTGTGTTGGTGATACTGCTCTGGGACGTGTCATGTCCAGTAAGTCTGGATAGTGTGCCATGTAATCAACCATAGCATTATGTGAAGTAGCAGTGTTGTCTAGAGGTAAGGTAGTGTCCTGGGAAGGGATATCATCATCTTCTTCTTCTAGGGTAGCTAGGGGAGTGCGGTGGGAGGCAGGACCAGCTTCTGGGTAGTCCACTTCATCATAACTTCTGTGAGCTCCTGGATCAGCATTCAGGGCTGATAATTCAAGGTCTGTCTGCGGAACCTTCTCATACTTACGTGGCGGCTTTTCAACTGGATTAACAATCATTACGTTTTTGTGCTCTATATGATTCCCACTAGCCACGCCGTTAACAGGTCGAGGTTTAGGATCATTATTCTTGCGCTTCTTCACACAGCAACAAATCAATACGATAATCAGAATCACTAAAAGCAGGCCACCTACTACTATAGCAATAATAATATACAGGTCAAGACCAGTTTGTGGGGTAATTGCTTCAGTCTGTGTTGGAGCAGCTGGGACAAGTGATATATTTTTCTCTACTAATCCAGCCAGGTTATCAGCCACGCAAGTGTAAAAGGTAAAGTCATGATCTGACACATGTGTCACTGTCAGCTGTGTCCATCGTTCACCACCTTCAACAACCTCATTTACCACATATCTCTGCTCTGGCTGTGAAAATGGAATGATTGACATGTTAGTCAAGACTCTCCCATGTAGCACCCACTTCAGCTGGGGTAAGGGGTCTCCTTTTGCACGGCAAGTCATGGAAGCATTCTGTCCCAGTGTGGCTGGAATTTCAGGCTGAGGTACAATGAGATCTGGTCGGCATGCCAGCTCATCATCAGATACACTGTCCCACCTTCGACCAGACACTCGCTCAGGTGAATGGCAGGTAACATGCATCTAGAGAAGAAGAAGAAAAAAAAAGTTCATCATCATTATGTTAATGTGCATCATTCTATTCTATATCTTAAAATGAAAAAATATCATATATACAATAAAATTTTTAAAAACACTAAAAACAGAGGATGCAAGACTTACTTGGAGGAGAGACTTGGTTTTCATCCACTGGACAAGGCTCTTAAGGAAACAGTCACACTCCCAAAGGTTGTCATGCAGCTCTAATTCCACCAAGTTGGAGTTGTTTTGGAACAGTTCTGGTTGCACCAATTTGAGCTGGTTACCTGATAACCTGAGAAAGGGAACCACAAACATTTGTTAAAACTGAGATTTCTATAATCAGTAAGTATATCTTTCACTAATGGTTTTTACCATAATTCACTCAAGAGCTTTAAAATATCTCTACCAAATAAATCTTAACATTTCATTGGAGATCTCTTCCATATTTCACTATCTCAACCATTTCTCATTTTAAATCTCACTGTTTTTCTACCCTTAATAAGCGTTTGAGGTACATCCTGTCTGCGTTATGAAAATTATCTTGACCGTGTTTCACTAAATCTCATCCTTAATTTAATTTCATCTTATGTCTTCTCTTCAGGGCCTTCACTACTCTATGTCTTCCACATCTTTTAGCATTCCAAGTCTTCTCTTTTCGACTTTAACAATAGTGTGTCTTCCCTAAACCTTAACCATTTTGTTGTAAATGTCTAGACCTTAACCGTATTTCATTCTTAATCTAAATGACCTTCTCTAGAACATACTTATACTCAACTGCATCATATTATCTTTAATGAATACCTTAACTTTGATTAAACAGATTGGTATTAGATATAACATCTGTAGATATCAATATTACCTCACTCTCTATCTTACCATTATTTCATCTTAGATGTTAATGTTATCTTCCAGTAATTCATAACTCTATTTCACTCCTTCTCCTGCCTTTCCTGTTAAAATTTCATTGTGAATCTCGAGTACATCGATATAAATTTTTCCAAAATACAGCTCATGTTGCACTAAACCTATGTTAACTTTTAGCCTCAACCCAGGGTTAATCTAAGCTCTATTTAACATCTTTCCACTCTAGAGCTCATCACAGATTTTGATACCTAACAATCTATAATCTAATTTCATCAAAATTACCAATAGTACTATACCATACCCATTTTGCTCCAGTTGCTAGTTACCCATATTACTCTAACCAAAGGGAAACAATCATCTTAAGCCCTAAAGTCTCATTTCACACTAATTATGAGAGGGTGTTGATAGACTGATATTTTGCAACACCAAAGTTGTCTTTGCATTTTATGGGACTCTCAACAGATTCATCTAAAGTTTAAGAATGCATAACAGTACTATTACTGATCACTGTACATACAGCTTCTTTCAGTATGTTGAATTCGTTCAATAAATGTTGGGATAAGCATCTCATTTAGTTTCTTTAATAATCATTAAAAATACAAATGCCACAAAAATCCTTTACCTAAATGACAAAATATTTTTATTATAGTCCCAACATGATGAAAATTGTATCTTGTAAGACATGTTTTTATAAATACTAAAAGACTTACATTCCTATATATTCAGATTAATTCAATCATTACATAAAAATGCTCATTGATGTAGTTCCCTAACTGGCAAAGATTTTGCAGTAAACGTGATAGAGTTTTGTAACAATATGTACAAAAATCATCAATGAACCAAAATCGTCCAACCTGATGGTCATCCGGATATTATAGGACATAACTTTCAAAATTCTAAATGAGAAGAAAAAATGACAAGATGTATATGAGACCACAAAAAAAAGAATAAGCCCCATTACTGTTTGATCATTTGGAAAACAACCAATATAAAACACCTGATTTTTACTTCTCTCTCATACCATGACCAAAATATTCAGCTAACAGACTGCATCCTGGAGTATTAGTCTTAATATAGATTGGCACTCAGTTATGTGAAGTGTTGCTGTCTTATACTGGGATCTGCCTTAACAGGAAGAATAAGCATGACTGATGGGGTTACACCAATACTAATATAAATAAATTAATCATGGAAGGAAGGAGAATATCTTATAATTATGAATAATGTTTGCAATCTTCAGGAGGCTAGGAATACTATCCAAAATCTAAGATTGGTACAAACACAGTCTTTTCTGGAGATGGTCCAAAGATATCAAGATACCATGAGAACCTTTCTCTTAGTACTAAGGTCTTGTCTTAGAAGGGGGAAAAAAAAGGCTTAGCCTCAGTTCTTATTATCATAAGGGTTGTCCCCTACATTCTGAACAATGTAAATATAACTGAAGTGCCACTTCCTTGGGAACTTACCGCAACGAATACAGGAGGTTGAGGTTGGAGAAGGCATAGTTGTGGATGTAGGAGAGGCGGTTCTCCCGCAGGTCCAGTTTCCGAAGGTGGGGTAGTGGTGGAAACTGCACCCCATCCAGACGTGAAAGCTGGTTCATGCTCAGGTCCAGGACACGCAGCTTCTCTAGACCTGACACACAAACACACAAACACACGTACACATTTATATATCTAAAATCAGTAAGGAAAAACATATTCTGTAAATCTCCTATCACTTACACAGGGTGCAACAAATCGCACAGCTGATCTGTATCTTTTCACAACTCATGGAGAGAACAAATAAAGTAGAATTTCATTTGCTCTGCATGAACTATCTATAAGGAAACTGTCAGTGTTCATGACAGTATTTATTTGAAGAGAGAAAATCACTCGGTAAATATTAAGTCTGTAGAATTTCTCAACTGATGGACATAACATATAAATCAAGAGCTTGTATCATAAATAAATACTAAAATGCTGTGCATAAATTATCTACAAGGAGATCGCCAATGAGTTCAGCTCATCATAGTTTTTTACTGCAATTAAAAAAAATAAAATAGTAAACAATGTTCATGATAGGGGGAAAAAGAGAAGAAAAATACGGATTTTAAAACATCCGATGTTACAGTGGGGTAAAATTTCACTTATAAAAGTACAAGCATCAACGGGGCAGTACAGTAGTAGTACCGGGCTTGACATCTAATGCCCTCTGATGCCAGAGGGACGCGAGCTACCGAATCAGTACTAGTGAGGGGAGGGAAAAAAAAAAAAAAAAAGAGTCCGGACTCACCAGTGAAGGTGTGAGGGTGGAGCTTGTCAATGCGATTGTCGCTGAGGTTCAGTTCGATCATGATGCGAAGGTCCCTGAAGGCATCCTTGTGTATGCTCCGGATGTCGTTCGCGTTCAGGTGCAGCTTCTGCAGGTTCACCAAGCCAGCCTTTTTAAACGCGTCCTTCTCCAGGTACCTGTAACACAAGCCAAGGTGCTGTGAAGGAGGCTGGTTGTTGTAAAAGAGGGCTTCCACTGAAATGGTAACACTTGTGTGAAAAGGGGCCAAAGGTAAGGTGGTGGGCACTTGTATGAATGGCAGGGTCGTTCTGAAACCAGAGTTGGAGTGAGAGCTGCATGATTTATGCACTGGACTGAGAGCTGCATGATTTATGCACTGGACTGAGAGCTGCATGATTTATGCACTGGAGTGAGTATTGATGAACGCTGACCACATTCCATGACCATGACAGGACTATAAAAGCTGATGTTTATATAACCATGCGTGAGACACAAGGAAAGGCAATATGAAAATAGATCTCATTGTTTAATGTACCCCATTTCCAACCTTTGTGTTATGACGGAATCTGCTTCCTTGGAGAAAAACCTTCTCAATTCATGGCCACGGTTGCTATTTATCAAAATACTTTTTCCCTTCTAAAGCACAAACGGTGTAAAATAATCACATATGAAAATACCACAAGCACACATTTTTTTTTTCACCAGTTCAATAGGGAAACCCTCTTACCACCATGAGCATGTCACCCCCGTCTATCTATCTATGCTGGTCCGCTGCGCTACACCGTACCCAAGACCGTAACACTGAGCCTCGCTCCAGGGCCGTACCGCACCGTCACCACCTCCTGCGGGATCGTCCGTCTTCAAACAGGGCGATCGAGTCACACGTGTGTCCCCATTGGATGGTGATTATAGTAATGAGTGGATGGAGTGTTCCACGATCCAGTGATTGAGCCACCATCGGGCCTTTACTGCCAATATAACCTGGCCCCTGCCAGATTTCGCTAATTGGTGCGGCGCAACTCTGATGGTCTCTGGTTGATCCACTCACTACGGCTCGCTGACCAGACTCAACGTTACACACACACACACACACA